>JAFLJL010004388.1:35000-37500 GCA_018398815.1 Conus ventricosus | reverse complement strand
CTATCGAACAAGCTTTTCGACTAAGCTAAAAGCTCCCTCTCAACCCTCTCTTTTGAAGAAAAAGATTACTTTTTTCAATTTGCTTAAAAGCATGTCTCAACAGCCGACTCACTCCCCCCCCCCCCCCCCCCTTGCCCCCTCCCTATCACCAAGCCCTCCTGACACATAACTTTGCTCGATATGTTTGAAACCCCATCCGTCCCCCCCCCCCTCCCCTCCCTTCTCGTCTCCACTTTCTACACTTCGAGTTGTTTCCCTTCCATCCTTTAAATACCCCCCCCCCCTCCCCCCTTCACAAACTTACAGTTCGTTTGATTAGTGCCAATCCTTTCGACAGGTGATCTAGTCTCTTTGAAATATAAATAAATAACATAAGCGCGCGCGCGTACGCACGTACGCGTGCATACATACACGCCCCCCCCCCCCCCCCCCCCCCCCCCCCCCCCCCCCCACCCACACACACACACATCTGGCTTACGAATTTTGGTTTTGCAACTATACGTGACAGGAATTGTGGGTCTTTGAAATCCAGATAAAGAGAGAGAGCGAGAGATGCCTATAAACATCTCACACACCCCACACACACATATATATATATATATGTATATATATTATATATATATAAACTCCAAGGATAAGTAACTGAGCACCACTCCAGCAACTTACAGAGCAGCTTGGTGCTGCAATGACTGCAAGAAATATGAATTATAAAACAAAGCTTGCTCTTATGTCTTAGATTGAAGAAATAGGGGGAGATAAGCATTCATATCTGCATTGGCAGTTAATACTGCCTAACTAACAGTATGTGCTCAAGTGGGTGGATGGGGAAAGATAAAATAAATGCTTTTCAAAATGAGCCTTCAGCAAGTTTATGATCTCCAATAGGGAGGAAACTCACTAACATATAACTCGTGGTCTTATACCGATATTTCGAAACCTGGTTTGTTTCTCCTCAGAGACGCGGAAAGTGGTTGACTCCTCTGCCTTTTCGGTTGTAAGAAGAATGCTATCCCAGAAAGGCTGGTGTGCAATACCGTAGTATGTTTGTTGAGGTTTCAAAAAACCAACCAAAGGTGCCACCTAAGAAGCAAAAGAAAATCATGAAAGAGCAAAACAAGCTACATTTTCTTGTGAAAAGTAGAAAATATAAAAAGATAACCTCTTAAGACACAAGTGCTGAGGGCCAGTTCTTGGAATGAATCCGCAAGGGACTGAATTACAAAAAACTAATAAATTTCAGGATAAGTACTGAGCACCATTCCAGCAACTTACAGAGCAGCTTGGTGCTGCAATTACTGCAAGAAATATTGAATTATAAATTATATATGTCTATAACAGTTTAGTAGTGGGGGTACAACAAGTGCAGGCGAGTAATTCTTTTGTCACGATATCATTATATTAATGACTTGGCAAGGAGGCGAGGGAAGAGGAAGGAAACGAGGACCTAAAATTAGGAAAGTATATCATACATGTTAAATCCTTCACAAGCATAATATAGGAACCATTGTAATCCCTCTTGAAGACAGATCTATCCATATTGCCTGCTCCTAGGCCTTTCGTGGAGCCGGAATAGCTCAGTTGGTAGAGCGCCGGACTCGTAATCTTGGTGATCCTGGGGTTGCGGGTTCGAACCTCCGCCGGGGCGTTTCGGTACAGGGGGATCTTTCCCTCGGAGTTAACATTGGTTCTGACTCCATTCCCCATACAGTCCTTCGAATGAGACTATAAACCGAGGTTCCGTGTGTGAACGCACGCATAACATCTTGCACACACGAAAAATCCCATCACCAACTTTCGGAAGAGAAGGTCAGTTTGGCCGTTGGTATGGATGACACGTTACACATAGCATGCACCCTGCGTGAGAAATGGAAAGAATGAAGGAAGTAAGGAAAATAAGTGATCGATATTGAACGATACTGACTGGATGACACGGGAAACGACTGAATGAAGCGCCAGCTGGCAGCTCTTCAGTCGGCACTACCCAGGTAGGCAGCCCGTTGTGTAAACGAGTGTTGATTGTGAAGCGCTTAGAGCTTGGCCTCTAGCCGAGAATAGGCGCTATATAAGTATTCATTATTATTATTATTATTATTATTATTATTCGTCTGCTGGACCGGACTCATCAGGGGAGACACGGCTGATTGAGTCTATGCTCCTTGGCATCAAATGGAAATACACCACAGTCCATTATTCAGTGGTGTTCTCACCACCACTGGTTCAAAAACAGCACCCAAAGCAGCCAACGATGGTAGACCAGTTGAACAAAAAGAAAGTGTGGTAAGAAAATAAGTTGATGAAAAACTAAAATCATTATATAAACGGGTATAAAATGTTGGGAAAATTCTTTGAGCCTATGCTTGAGGGTCCATTCAAGGATGCAAGGGAGGTCAACAGATGTCCAACTGTCCGACACACACACACACACGCACGCACGCCACACACCCACACACCACACCACACACACCACCACCACACACACACACACACACACACACACCAC
>JAFLJL010004388.1:10000-32500 GCA_018398815.1 Conus ventricosus | reverse complement strand
TACCCATGGAAGGTAAACAGGCATAAACAGTTCCAGAAACAACAGAAAACTTCGAAATGGAAAGTTCCGAAACTTTTTTTTATTGGATTGTTGTGATGGCCCAGTAACTCCGCTTTTATTTTTTCCTTGCCTCGGTTTTCGCCTGCAGGCGTGTTACCGTGAAACTTCAACATTGAAAGTTTGTATTCGATTCTGTTTTTGACAGGGAGTCAGTGAAGCGAATGAAAAAGAAAAAAAAAAGCAGAGACGCGTGTTCAAGGATCGAAGATGGGAAGACACAACAGGCAGCCTTGTTCTGAATGCTCTGGAGTCTGCTAGACTGATGGATTACGATGCCAGCAGGATCAAGACATATGGTGAAATGAAAAACAACAACGACAAACAAACCAACCAAACAAGAAAGAAGAAACACATTGGTCTCAGTTCCTTTTTATTTTCTTTCTTTCTTTCTTTCTTTCTTTCTTCTTTTCTTTCTTTCTTTCTTTCTGTCTGTTTTTCTGTCTGTTTGCCTTTCCCTCTTTTTTTCTTTCATTTATTCTTTCTTTCTTTCTTTCTACAGATGCAAGACGACTCCAGACAGACTACAAAGTAAAACAACGACAATAATGATAAGCCAAGAAACTCAGAGAGCAGAAACAATACCTCTTTCACGCCTCAGTTCACGGAAAGTCCCACGGACAATGCCAGTGCCAACAATTCTGTACATTTCAACCTCTGGATAACCTGCATTCCAGACAATTCTGTACATTTCAACCTCTGGATAACCTAAATTCCAGACAATTCTGTACATTTCAACCTCTGGATAACCTGCATTCCAGACAATTCTGTACATTTCAACCTCTGGATACCCTGCATTCCAGACAATTCTGTACATTTCAACCTCTGGATAACCTGCATTCCAGACAATTCTGTACATTTCAACCTCTGGATACCCTGCATTCCAGACAATTCTGTACATTTCAACCTCTGGATAACCTGCATTCCAGACAATTCTGTACATTTCAACCTCTGGATAACCTGCATGCCAGATGAACACAAAGGTCCTATTTGTTTTGCCGGTGCAAAACCCACAAGTCGAAACGCGTTGCTTTCGTTCCAGTCATATGTTCGTTCTATTTGTGCAGCCAAATTTTGTCCCATGGCTTTTTCTTTCTAACGTTACACCAGTCCCAACAGGCTGATAATAATAAAAATTTAATAATAATAATAAAATAATAATAATAATAATAATAATAATAAATTAATGATAATAATAATAATGATACTAACAGAGCATTTATTAATAATAACAATAACAATAATGATAATACTACTACTACTACTACTACTAATAATGATACTACTACTACTACTACTACTACTACTACTACTACTACTAATAACAATAATAGCAGAGCATTTACAAAGCGCCTTACCAAAGGTTCTAAGGGCTGACAATCCACTCTCGTGTACGCAACGGGCTGCCTACCAGGGTAGTGCCGACCGCAGAACTACCTGCCGGCGCTTCATTCAGTCGTTTCCCGTGTCATCCAGTCAATGTCGTCCACTCAATTTCCTTACTTCCTTCATTCTTTCCATTTCTCACGCAGGGTGCATGCTATGTGTAACGTGTCATCCATACCAACGGCCAAACTTGCCTTCTCTTCCGAAAGTTGGTGATAGGATTATACGTGTGTGATAAATGTTATGCGTGCGTTCACACACGGAACCTCTGTTTATAGTCTCATTTGAAGGACTGTATGGGAAATGGAGTCAGAACTAATGTTAACTCCGAGGGAAACGGAGTCAGAACCAATGTTAACTCGAGGGAAATGGAGTCAGAACCAGTGTTAACTCCGAGGGAAAAATCCCCCTGCACCAAAACAGTACCGCGGAGATTCGAACCCCCACCAAGATCACGAGCCCGGAGCTCTACCACTGAGCTGTTACTGCCCCTGTGATGACCTCACGATCTTCGTACCGTTGCCGGCCCGTGCAAACAACTTAACCTTAAAGGCCCAGCCCGACAGAACATTCATCCCACCATTCGGCAGCCGATTCCTGCGAGGACTACCAGACGACAAGCGCCAGACCATCGATTCTGGAACTGCCTTCTGGACTGTGTCGTTTTGCATAAGATTCATCACGCTCCTGCTTCAACAACTGGGTCAACGTCCGCGGAGCAGATGGAGGAGTGTCGTGTATGTGAGAAAAAGAGCGAGAAGAAGAAGAAGAAGAAGAAGAAGAAGAAGAAGAAGAAGAAGAAGAAGAAGAAGAAGAAGAAGAAGAAGAAGAAGAAGAGGAAGAGAATAAGGAGACGGTTGAGAAGATGGGGAATGAATATAAGAGGAAGGAGGATGAGGAAGAAGAGCAGGAAGAAGAGGAGGGGAGGAGAAGAAAGAAAAATAGAAGGCGCAGGAAGAGGAGGAGGGGAGAAGTAGGAAGGGCGAAGAAGGAGGATGAGAAGAAGGAGGATGAGAAGAAGAAGAAGAAGAGGAGAAGGATGAGGAGGGAGACAAGGGGAAGAAGAAGAAGAAGAAGAAGAAGAAGAAGAAGAAGAAGAAGAAGAAGAAGAAGAAGAAGAAGAAGAAGAAGAAAAGAAGAAGAAGAAGAAGAAGAAGAAGAAGAAGAAGAAGAAGAAGAAGAAGAGGAAGGAGGAGGAGGAGGAGGAGGAGGAGAGGAGGAGGAGGAGGAGGAAGGAGAAGGAGGAGCAGGAGGAAGGAGGAGAGAGGGAGAAGAAGAAGAAGAAGAAGAAGAAGAAGAAGAAGAAGAAGAAGAAGAAGAAGGAGAAGGAGAAGAAGAAGGAGGAGGAGGAGGACAGAGGGGAAGAAGAAGACGAAGAAGAAGAAGAAGAAGAAGAAGAAGAAAGAAGAAGAAGAAGAAGAAGAAGAAGGCGGGAGGAGGAGAGGAGGAGGAGGAGAGGAGGAGGAGGAGGAGGAGGAGGAGGAGAGGAGGAGGAGGAGGAGGAGGAGAGGAGGAGGAGGAGGAGGAGGGAGAAGAAGAAGAAGAAGAAGAAGAAGAAGAAGAAGAAGAAGAAGAAGAAGAAGAAGAAGGCGAGGAGGAGGAGAAGGAGGAGGAGGAGAGGAAAGAGGAGGAGGAGAGAGGGGAAAGAAAAGAAGATGGAGAGGGAGGAGGAGAGAGGAGAGGAGGAGGAGGAGGAGGAGGAGGATAGATGAGAATAGAGGGAGATGAGAAGACGAAGAGAGGGGGAAGAGAAGAAGAGTGCTTGCCTTAAAAACATGATGTAATCATAGAATAAGCAATATAACGGTTGTAGGAAGCTACTAAACACACGTCCATTTCTAAACATGTTTGAAACTGACTCGTCCTCTTCAAGTTCCCATAAGCATACATCTACTTCACCGCGCAGACTGTTTGTATTTATATGATTCAGCTTTTCTTGATCTGTGACGTATGAAAAAGACACATCTGTCCAAAATCATCTCGCAAAAGAAGCGATTGTTTGATCTTTGTTTGGTGTGTTTCGTTGCTGTTTGATTAACTGGTCTCTTTACATTATGCATTTTTAAACATTGTTTATATTCTCCTTTTCTGTTTTTTTTTTTTAATCCCTTTTGCCATTTTTTTTTTAAAACTTGAAATAAGAAACTCCCTCGAGGCTGATCATTGTAATGTGTTTTCATTGAGGAACATGCGAATCATATTCTCTTGTTTGTGGGTTTGTTTGTTTTGTTAGTTATGTTTCGCTTTGCTTTCGCAGAGTTGAAAATCTCCTTTTCCCATGGCCGCATGGTGAAATTTCTCTCCGCTTATCATCGAGTCATGAAACTGATCGTGAAATCTCTCTCCTCTCTCTCTCTCCCTCCTCTCTCCTCTCTCTCTCCTCTCTCTCTCTTCTCTCTCTCTCTCTTCCCCTCTTCTCTTCTCTTCTCTTCTCTTTGTGTGTGTGGGGTTTTTTTTTTGCTTGTTTTTGTCAGTTGACTATCATTGGTCTTCCCCCAGACAACTGAGTCTAAGTTGTTTTAGAATAAAAAAAAAAACTCGTCACCGTAATGAATTGACAATAAAATATGTAAACCAAGCAGTCGACAATCAGACAAGATTGCAGCAGCAGCAGCAGCAACAACAACAACAGCAGCAGCAGCAGCAACAACAAAAACAACAAAACAACAACAGCAGCAGCAGCAACAACAATATTCCACACAATTCAGACATTAACCAGTCATTGCCGACTCAGCCGTCCACATGGTCAAGAAACGTCTTCACCTTTGACCTTTAACCTTTTAATCATGAAGATTCTGAGAAAGATACCTGACGATCTGTTCTAGACATCAGGTTTGTTCTCTCCTGAGAAATTCCAGAAAGAAGGGAATGAGTATTCACTCATCAGGAACTTCACTCCAGATCAAACTGATTGCAGACAAGATGAGGATGCATTCATAATGAGAAGATTGGGCCTGAAAGTATGAATATGTATGTGAGATACTACTACTACTACTACTACTACTACTACTACTACTACTACTACTACTACTACTACTACTACTACTATAAGAAGAAGAAGAAGAAGAAGAAGAAGAGGAAGAAGAAGAAGAAGAAGAAGAAGAAGAAGAAGAAGAAGAAGAAGAAGAAGAAAGAAGAAGAAGAAGAGGAAGAAAAAGAAGAATGGAAAGAGAGGGAAGAGATTAAGAAATGAAAGAAGAAGAATGAAGAGGAGGAGAAGAAGAAGAAGAAGAAGAAGAAGAAGAAAAGAAGAAGAAGAAGAAAGAAGAAGGTACTTCCTGACCATTTGATTCTTATCAGAGATTTTGTTCACCTGCTGAAATGATCAAGACTGACACCCGTACGCCATTTATGGTCAGTTCTGATGACGTTCTTCCATTCCATTTTCAGTATTCACTCAAACAAAGATTAAAGGGTTTTGCAAAGTCAGTACAGTAAATAATCAAAAATAAGTTCGTGGGTTTAGAAAAACAAAAAGGGGTGGGGGGGTAGAAAAGTTCCATTTCCTAAAGGTCAACCATAAACATACTCGCAGGAAAAAATGGAATTAACAACATTATGTATCCCCCACCCATCCACCCATCATCCATCACCCAGCTATCCTCCTTCCCCCTTCCCATCACCCCTCCCAATCTTTCCTCTGCCTATCCATCCTTGAGAGATGGGGTGGGGATGGGGATGCGGGGGGGGGGGGGGGGGGGGGCTGGAAATTTGAGTGTGAAGATCAGTTTGGACAAATCCATGACACGACGATGTAACACAATCAGAGTTCACGCGTCCACCATCGGCAGGAGGAAAGGATAGACAAAGAGAGAGAGGGAGGAAGAGAAGGAGGGAGAGGGGGGTCAGGGAGGATACGCGCGCATGTGCGTCCAATATAGAATGTTTGAGGTGAGAGTTCGGGTTACGACAAAAGGTCAGAGTTCGGGGTTACGACAAAGGTCAGAGTTCGGGGTACAACAAAGATCAAAGTGGGTTACAACAAAGGTCAAGTTCGGGGTACAACAAAGGTCAGAGTTCGGGGTTACAACAAAGGTCAGAGTTCGGGGTTGACAACAAATGGTCAGAGTTCGGGGTTACAACGAAGGTCAAAGTTCGGGGTTACAACAAAGGTCAGAGTTTCGGGGTACAACAAAGGTCAAAGTTCGAGGTTTCACCAAAGGTCAAGTAGTAACAAGTATGTTTGAACAGATGCAAACGCCCTGGCTCTGAAAAAAAAACTGAATGTGAAAAAGATGATCTTATCCTGGAATTTGGGGTCAGTAAATTCAAATGCTCATGATGTCATAGGTCGGCAAAAACAGCAGAATGATGCATGATGGATTTGTGGACTCTCTTTGTGTTTCTACGCCATCTGTAAGGCACTAGGATTTTAGAGTGTCAAGTCCAGCGGACGACAGGAAAATGAGAGGGTCATGTGGATCGTGCGTACACAGAAAAGTAAACTGGACATGAGACCTGCCTCAGAGTCAGGAATGGTATGGGTCAAGGGCTGGACTGTGCGTTGAGTATGTTTTGGTACTGGCTGATCTATGAGAAAAGCCAGGTGCAGCTTTGAGTGGAATAGAGAACGTACAGCGTTTTGGCGCCTAAACTGTAACCGTGGACTCCGACCTTGTGCCCACTTCCCAACACCCCTCACCCCATCCCCTTCAGCATCCCCCCCCCCCTCCACCTCCCCTTTGGAAGCTTTTAATTTTTTTTTCTGCAATGGTGAGTTGTATCCATAGCGCTCTTTGGACACGTGTTGTTTGTTTCCGGAGGTGTTTTCGATCGATATTGCCCACCGGCTGTTCTAGTTGTCTGGAAAAAAAGGTTTTCAACAGTTGCCTCCCTTACCTGTCAGTGTGCTGCCTGTTGTCCGTCTGTCCTTATTTGTCTGTGCCTGTTTGTCTGTCCGTCTGACTGTCCTGCTCTCTGGTATCTCCCTGCCCTTCCCTCCCACCTCCTTTCCTACCAACTATATGCTGTGTTTTGGGTCTGTCTGTCTGTCTGTCTGTCCGTCCGTAGCGCTCCGTCCGTACCGTCTGTGTGTGGTGTGTGTGTGGTGTGTGTGTGGTGTGTGTGTGTGTGTGTGTGTGTGTGTGTTGTGTGTGTGTGTGTGTGTGTGTGTGTGTGTGTGTACGCCGCGCGCGCGAGCGTGTGTATGTCGCGGTGTGTGTGTGTGTGTGTGTGTGTGTGTGTGTGTGTGTGTGTGTGGTGTGTGTGTGTTTGTGGTGGTGGTGTGTGTGTGTGGTGTGTGTGTGTGTGCGTGCGTGCTTGTGTGCGTGTGCGTGCGTGCGTGAGTGCCTGTGTGTGTGTGGTGGTGTGTGTGTGTGGTGTGTGTGTGTGTGTGTGTGTGGTGGTGTGTGTGTGTGTGCGTGCGTGGTGTGTGCGTGTCGTGTGCGTGTGCGTGCGTGAGTGTGTGTGTGTGTGTGTGTGTGTGTGTGTGTGTGTGTGTGAAGTGTGAGTTGTGTGCTGTGTTGTGGTGTGTATGGTTTTGTGTGTGTGGTGTGTGAGTGTGTTCTGTTCAGTTATTATTGTGGTCGGCTGTGCGTGCGTGTGCGTGCGTGCGTGCGGCTGTGTGTGTGTGTGTGTGTGTGTGTGTGTAGTGTGTGTGTGTGGTGATGTGAGTGTGTGTGTGTGATGTGTGGTATCCGACTTTGACGTTAATGCAAGAGCTGTGCTACTGAGTTCCCCCCTACTTTTTCTCCCCTCTTTCCATTAATCAGTTAATTACATTTTCCGCTTTTCTATTAAAAATAAAAAAAAAAAATTGTCCACTACTTTATCTCTTTCTTGTCGTCTGTTAATCATTTATCGTAGTCAGCATCTGTTACTTCTGGTCCCTTCCCTTTCAACCCCCCCCCCCCCCCCCCCCCCTCCACCAACCAAAGTTGAGGACATTCCAGGCATACTTACCATTTCCAAACCTTCTTCCAATCCCCTGTTTCCCATTGCCCCGACCTTCCCCCCCCCCCCCCCCCCCCCCCCCCCCCCCCCCCCCACCCCCTCCCCCCCCCTTCGTTCGAAGTGTCGGCTTGGTTTTCTGTCATTTTGTCAAGCCTCTCGTTTATTACTTTTTTTTTGAATGTGGATCTTCCTTCTTTGTTAAAAGCCTGACATTTGACATACGGGGGGGGGATATGTTTTCTTCTTTCCAAATACAATGACCTTATCGTCATTCTTCTCGCCGTTCGATATTGCAACGAATTTTGCTTTTTTAAAAATTTTTTTAAAGTGGAACGACTGGAACACTATGGCAAAATTAACTAACAAGATACCCTCTTAACTCCCAACCCACCCCTACCCCAAAAAAAACACACACTCATCATGAAAGAATTACCCATAACACATATAACAGAATATAATTACAAAATAACGCCAGCCAGCCAACAAACATGCCAACAAACTACAACACCACGCAACGCTCACGAACTCACACCACACACACCACCACACCACACCACACACACCCACCACACAACACACCCACATAACACACACACACGCGCAGCAGCGCGCACAACACATATGCAACACGAACATAGTAATACGCGGACACACAGATAGCGCGCGCTATCGCACGCACAACACCACCACCAAACTACACGACACACCACACCACACGCACACAACACACACACACACACACACACACACACACACACGGTGGATCATATTGCAGCATCACACAATTCAGGATGTTTTGTGTGATCCTTCACTCATGTCCTCCTCCCTCCATCCTCTCTCGCTCTCTCTCTTATCTCTCAGTCCTCACTCTCTCATTCTCTTGAATCGTCTTCTTCTGTCTGTTGTCTGCTCTGTCTGTCTGCTGCTGTCTGTCTGTCTTTCTCTCTCTCTCTCTCTCTCTCTCTCTCTCTCTCTCTCTCTCTCTCTCTCGTCTGTCTGTCTGTCTGTCTGTCTGTCTGTCTGTCTGTCTGTTCTTTCTCTCTCTCTCTCTCTCTCTCTCTCTCTCTCTCTCTCTCTCTCTCTCTCTCCTCTCTCTCTCTCTCTCTCTCTCTGTCTGTTCTCTCTCTCTCTCTCTCTCTCTCTCTCTCTCTCTCTCTCTCTCTCTCTCTCTCTCTCTTCTCTCTCTCTCTCTCTCTCTCGTCGATCCGCAAGGGTTAGTGGCGTGCTGCGTGCTGCGTGCGTGCCGTGCGTGTGCGTGCGTGCGGTGCGTGCGTGCGCGCGCGCGCGCGTGTGGTGTGTGTGTGTGTGTGTGTGTGTGTGTGTGTGTGTGTGTGTGTGTGTGTGTGTGTTTATGCGTATGCGCGTGCGCACCCGCGTTTTTGTCCACGTGTGTGCGCGCGTGTGTCTGTTTGTATACTGACAATCTCTCTTCAAAACGAAACTTGTTCTGTATATATTGCCTTCACACACACATTCATGAAGGAGAAACTGATTGTGACAGACACATGCCTGTCTTAATACCAGTACATGTCTGCTACTGACCCTCCTACATCATAACGACACTTATTCTGCGCTGTTTCGAAACTTGTTATTCAACCTCTGTGGATTGGGTCGTCTATTAGTTCGTCCATCAGCCAGCCTGTTAGTCGGTTAATTGATCAGAAAATGGCTTAACAGTTGATAGGGCTGGTTCTACAGCTTATCAGGTGAACTAATTATCGGGTTTTGTAGGTAGTCAGTTCACGCCGAACCCGTTTAATGACTTCAGTTCATGACAAATTAATGAGCTTGCGCAAAGGTTAATGAACTTCCATGGCCGGTCATGATTCATGGCTGATAAATTACGAGGAAAAAAACCCAAACCAAAACCAAAACCAAACAAAAACAAACAAACAAAAAAACAAACAAACAAACAAACAAACAAACCAAACCATTTGTAAATCATTTGTCAAGATATTTGGACTAGAGAATTTGTTTCACGTGTTTGGGTTTCTGCTCAGTTCTGCTTATTACCTCGTTTCCTTTCGTAACTCGTTTCTGCGTGTCTTTAACGGTTTCTTGATCTTAATTTATTCAGCCCCTCATTAATTTATTTAAATAATGCTTGTTATTTTGGCATGAGGTCATGTTTTGATCCGCATCTATCTGTTCGTTCCTGTGAGTAACAAGGCAAAAACGCCACTGGACCTGTTTTCAATCCAACTTTCGTCAAAGAAGTCCAAGACAAAACCATTCAAGTGTGGGGCGGATCCGTTGTTCAGATCCGGATCGAACAGATCCTATATTTTTTTTTTAAATGATATATCTTTATGATTGAATTTCTTTTTTTTTTTTTTTTTTTTTAATCTACTACACATACAAATATTGCACAGTTTTTCACCAGTGATGTGAAACAGGTTCATGCGATCTTTTCTTTAAAAATCTGAATACATCATTTGCTGTGGTCCATGAAATTGAAGGCTGATTTAAGCCAATTTTTTTAAAAGTCTTTTTTGCCTGACCTCGCCGAAGTTTTTATTACATTATCATAAAAATAGAAAGATATCAACAAACAAACAAAACAAATAAACAACAGGAAAGAACAACAGGAAAAAACAACACAACAACAACAACAACAACAAAAAAACAGATAAAGCAAAGCAACAGCAACACAAACACACACGCGCGCACATACACGCATACTCCGGTAGCCGTAGTTCATGGGAATTAAGGAATATTGAATTAGCAGAAGCTTATTCGTTTATTTGTTCATTTATTAGTATATATTTGTTCATTTACTTAAAATTATCGTTTATTTGTTCATTTATTAGTATATATTTGTTCATTTACTTAAAATTATCGTTTATTTGTTCATTTATTTAGTATTATTTGTTCATTTACTTAAAATTATCGTTTTTTTTTTTGTTCATTTATTAGTATAATTTGTTCATTTACTTAAAATTATCGTTTATTTGTTCATTTATTAGTATATATTTGTTCATTTACTTAAAATTATCGTTTATTTGTTTCATTTATTAGTATATATTTGTTCATTTACTTAAAATTATCGTTTTTTTCTGTCTCATTGTTCTCCCACTTCTTATAGAACAGGAGTACTTTACAATGGGAACGAAGAAATGCTGTCCGTGTGTCTGTCTGTCTGTCCGTGGTCAAAGTGTGTTCCACTCGCTCCAGACAAAACTGCTGGACCGATCTTTCTGAAATTTGTAGATATGTTCATTATGGTCACGGATGATGCCAGATATTTTGTTTTACCAGAATAGCCGTTACTAAGGGCTATAAATGTAATTTTGTGAGGGTACAGTTTAAGCAATAGCGGTGATAACCTTAAGTGTCACCAGGGTTTTGTCAGCGTCTCGGTAGTAGAGTGGATAGTGTCCCCGCCAGTCGCGCGGGAGACCCGGGTTCATTTCCCCGCGGGGAGAGAAGCTTTTTTTTTTTTCCTCTTACATATAAAGTATCTACCACCAAAAGGGGAGAAAATGCTATAGTGACTGATCTCTTTTCTCTCTCTCTCTCTCTCTCTCTCTCTCTATATATTATATTCATATATATATATATATATTTATTATTGTACTACTACTTACTGGACTACGTTTTATTTATTTATTTATTTATTTATTTATTTATTTATTTTTATTTTTTTTTTTAAATTTTTCTTTTTTCTTTTTGTTGTACTACTACTTACTGGGACTACGTTTATGTGCTTTGCATCTTGTTTTCCGTATTGCCCCCACGCCGCTCATTTCGGATCCCCGTGCACAGCTTACACCCTGACCGGCTCGCTACACCCCCCTGCACCAGCACCCCACCGGGAGCAGTCGATGTCAAGTCGTCATGAGGCAACCCACCAGGGGGAGACGTTGCACTGCTGCCGAGTCACTTCGGTGGTGTTCAGTGGCGCCTGTTCTAATCCAACATACGCAGGACACTACCTCCAAGCCCCCTACTGACGACAAAATTGCGTGCTTGCGGAACCAGCATAAGTTCACTCGCTCTCTCTCCCTCTCTCTCTCTCTCTCTCTCTCTCTCTCTCTCTCTCTCTCTCTCTCTCTCTCTCCTCTCTCTCTCTTCTGTCTGTCTGTCTGTCTGTCTGTCTGTCTGTCTGTCTGTCTGTCTGTCTGTCTCTCTCTTCTCTCTCTCCTCTCTCTCCTCTCTCCTCTCTCTCTCTCTCTCTCTCTCTCTCTCTCTCTCTCTCTTCTCTCTCTCTCCTCTCTCTCTCTCTCTCCGAAGGGCGCCACCGCATCCGTCCAACGACAGCCCCCATGAAATTGCCGATACCAGTGACCCCGACAGAATCCAACCATGGCCATGAAGGCTGAAAGGAGGCGATCGAAACTGAGGTCACCATGAGAGCAGGGCATGAAGGGCCACAGAATTTGAGACCGTTTTTTTTTTTTTAATGATGATCGATGAGGACAAGGATGATGAAGATGATGCCAGGATGTTTATTCAGGTCTGAGACAATATGACAGGGCTTTACTCTACGCTTACTTTCGTAGAATATCCCGGCGTCAACCAGGCCCGAGAGATACAAACAACTGCAGTGTTGGGTCAGAAAAATTTGCGCAACACTCTCAGAGATGCATGGATGAAACTCGATTTTGTGGTCCCAGTCTTCCCAGTTGAGTTCTAGCAATGGTCCCAGTCTTCCCAGTTGAGTTCTAGCAATGGTCCCAGTCTTCCCAGTTGAGTTCTAGCAATGGTCCCAATCTTCCCAGTTGAGTTCTACCAATGGTCCCAGTCTTCCCAGTGAGTTCTAGCAATGGTCCCAATCTTCCCAGTTGAGTTCTAGCAATGGTCCCAGTCTTCCCAGTTGAGTTCTAGCAATGGTCCCAGTCTTCCCAGTTGAGTTCTAGCAATGGTCCCAGTCTTCCCAGTTGAGTTCTAGCAATGGTCCCAGTCTTCCCAGTTGAGTTCTAGCAATGGTCCCAGTCTTCCCAGTTGAGTTCTAGCAATGGTCCCAGTCTTCCCAGTTGAGTTCTAGCAAACTGAATTCTGGGAAGCAACCGATCAGGGCACCCTCCAAAAAAAAAATAAAAAAAAATAATAATAAAAAAATAAAAAAGCCCACGAAGAAATGGCTCTGATGGGAATCGAACCCACAACTCACCAGCTGGGAGTTCGCGAGGCTAACAATTTTGTAACGACGATTGGTATCATTATCGTCTGTGTGGTGTGTGTGGTGGGGGGGGGGGGGGGGTGGGGGGGGGGGGTGGGGGGGGGGGGGGTGGGGGGGGGGGTGGCGGGGGGTTAGGGTTGGAGAGGGTAATTTTGCTTACTCCATTGCTTTCATAGAATTCATGCTAAGTCACTCAGACATTGAGATGTTGCATGCCAGTAAGCAAACGAATGACTGTCTTTTATTTTCTACATTCAGCTCACGCTTAAACGCTGGCTATCGCTCAACTGAGAGCGTGAGAGAGAAAAGAAAATGACAACTTGAAGCTAACAACATTCACTCAAACTAAATGACAGTCAGACGGTCAGTAACGTCTTCAATCAAGATTCAACCCAAATAAATACAGATGGGACATCCGGTAAGCAACTGAAATTCAACGTGCACTCCCAGTCATCGACAGCAGCCGAACCTCCTGGTCACGACATCAATAACAACATGCACGCAACATCAATGACAGCCAGACAGCCGTTCACTCCCCCCCCCCCCCCCCCCGCCTATTCTCTCCCTCTCCGTCTCCCCTATCCACCCCTAAACCTCCTCCTCCTCCTCCATCTCCCTCCACACTCTTTGGCTCAAACTCCGGAAACTGATCACTTATAACTAACGCGTCTCTGAGTATTTCTACTTCCGGTCACGTTTTAGACGAGAACGATATTTATATGGCGCGCGAGTGTGTGTGTGTGTGTGTGTGTGTGTGTGTGTGTGTGTGTGTGTTAGTGCGGGTGCGTACGTGCGTGCCGCGTGTGTGTGTGTTTGTGTGTGTGTGTGTGTGTGTGTGTGTGTGTGTGTGTGTGTGTGTGTGTGTGTGTGTGTGTGTTTATGTGTGTGTGCGTGTGCGTGTGTGTGGTGTGTGTGTGTGTGTGTGTGTGTGTGTGTGTGTGTGTGTGTAATCGAAAAGGTCAGAAACGGTAAAGCAGAATTTTAAACGAAATTATCATAATCGTGCAAATAAATCAACACACACACACACAAACACACACACGCACGCACGCATGCAAGTACGCACGCACGCACGCACGCACGCACGCACGCACGCACCCACGCACGCACGCACGCACACTCACACACACACACACACACACACACACACACACACACACACACACACACACACACACACACACACACACACACACACACTCTCCTCTCTCACACACACAGGTCGCGCGCGAATGCTTAAACACGAACCTGACTCCCTACCCTCCAACCCATTCTATCTGCCTCCCTCCCCCCGCCCCCTTCTCCCCTCCCCCACCTATTGCCCATTGGCTTTGCCAGACTAGGCTATTTCAAACAGCATGTTAACGAGTGCAAATAGTCCATTGGGCAGTGATCAATATCATTGTCAGTCAATAAAACCCCTGCTGATAACATGATTTATGATGTTGTTGATTGGAGACTGGTTCACACAGAGAGAGAGAGAGAGAGAGAGAGAGAGAGAGAGAGAGAGAGAGAGAGAGAGAGAGAGAGAGAGAGAGAGAGAGAGAGAGAGAGAGAGAGATGCAGGCACATACATATGTATATCACGCTGAAACACACGCACGTCACAGCTGCACACTCATACATACACATCACACACGAACATGCATACCAAAACACACACACACACACACGCACGTACGCACGCACGCGCGCGCGCGCGCGCGCACACACACACACACACACAGCACCACACTACAGCACTCCAAACACACGCGCGCAAATACACACAAACATACACACATGCACACGACACACCACCACCACAACCACCCACATCACATGACATCACATCACATGACATCACATGACATCACATCCCATCACATCACATCACATCCCATCCCATCCCATCCCATCCCATCACACACACACACACACACACACACACACACACACACACACACACACACACACACACACTCACACACACACACGCACACACATTGTCTCTCTCTCTCTCTCTCTCTCTCTCTCTCTTCTTCCTCTCTCTCTCTCTCCTCTCTCTCTCTCTCTCTCTCTCTCTCTCTCTCGTCTCTCAATATTATCGAGAACTTTGTTTACTCAAACTAAAGTCTACTGATGGCATGCACTAAACCAGGTGTTATACGTAATCTTTCATTGTTTTTGTATCAGGCTTTCAAATAGAGAGAAATAGCTACTTTACAGTGCTGTGTGTAATTGAAATGATCTTTCATTTGTTTTGTATCAGGCTTTCAAATTGAGAGAAATAGCTACTTTACAGTGCTGTGTGTAATTGAAATGATCGTTGCTAATGTACTTGTGTTGAATCGATATGATGAAGCGTTACATATTTTGTGCGTTTACCGTTTCAAGGAGGGGCTGAAGCCTGGCGTGGATAAATTAATCATCATTCTTGCATTTTCACATACATTCTGCATTCCTCTCTCTCATCTCTCTCCTCTCGCTCTCTCTCTCCTCTCTCTCTCTCTCCTCGTCTCCTCTCTCTCTCTCTGCTCTCTCTCTCTCCCCCCCCACCCCCTCTGTGTCTGTCTTCTCTCGCTCTCCTCTCTCTCTCTCTTCTCGCGTCTCTCTCTCTCTCGCGCTCTCACTCTCTCTCTCCTCTCTCTCTCTCCTCCCTGCTCGCTCGTCTCCTTCCGCCTCTCTCCTCCTCCTTCTTCCTCTCGTACCTCCTCATCTCTCTCCTCTCTCCTCTCTCTCCTCTCCCCCTCTCCTCCTCTCCTCTCTCTCTCTCTCGAGCTCTCTCTCTCTCGCTCTCCCCTCGCTCTCCTCTCTCTCCCAAAGGTGGACATCTTAACGTCTCCCTGGACACACACGGAATGGTAAATGGTTGATAGCCCTTAATCAGTGGGCGACAACAGCTCGGGTCAACGTGCTCACATCAAGCTATTGGACTGTGCCCCCCGTGCCATGAGAGAGAGGATTGCAAACACACACAGTCGGGTCACGTGCTCCACAATCTAGCTAAGGACGGTGCCGACACCCCGTCCATGAAGAGAGGATTGCCAACACGTCACAGATCGGGCACGTGCTCACACAAGCTAATGGACTGTGCCACCCCGTGCCAGGAGAGAGAGGATTGCAAACACGACACAGATCGGGTCACGCTCACATCAAGGCTAATGGACTGGCCACCCCGTCCATGAGAGAGAGGATTTGCAAACACGAACACAGAGCGGTCACGGGCTCACATCAAGCTAATGGACGGTGACACCACCCCGTGCCATGAGAGAGAGGATTGCAAACACGACACAGAACGGGTCACGGTGCTCACATCAAAGCAAAATGGAACTGTGACAAACCCCGTGCCATGAGAGAGAGGATTGCTAACACAACACAGAATCGGTGCCACGTGCTCAAATCAAGCGAATGACTGTGCCCTCCCCGTGCCATGAAGAGAGGTGGTGCAAACAAACGACACCTGATCGGTGCACGTGCTCACATCAAGCTAAGGGACTGTGCCACCCTCCCCGTGCCATGAAAGAGGATTGCAAACACGACTCAGATCGGGTCACGTGCTCACATCAAGCTATATGGACGGTGCCACCCCGGGCCATGAGAGAGAGGATTGCAAACACGAACACAGAATCGGTCACGTGCTCACATGCAAGCTAATGGACTGTGGCCACCCCCGTGCCACTGAGAGAGAGGATGCAAAACACGACACAGATTTCGGGTCACGTGCTCACATCAAGCTCATTGGACTGTGCCACCCCGTGCCAGGAGAGAGAGGATTGCAAACAAGAAACGACTAGATCGGGTCACGTGCTCACATGCAAGTCAAGCTAATGGACTGTCCACCCCGTGCCTGAGAAGACATTGCAACCACAATGCACCAGCGCTGAGGTGGAAGACTGGGTGGAAGTGGAGGGGCGAAGAGAGAGAGGGGGGGGGGGAAAGGGAGGGAGGAGAGAGGGAGAGGGAGAGTGAGGAAGAGAGGGAACGAGATAGAGCGATTGTGGGAGAAGAGAGAGAGAAGAGAAGAGAGAGAGAGACAGAGAGACATGAGAGAGACAGAGAGAGGAGACAGACCGACAGACAACAGACTGACTGACGGAAGAGAAACAAAGAGAGAAAGAGAGAGTGAGAGAGAGAGAGATAGAGAGAGGAGAGAGAGAGAGAGAGAGAAGAGAGAGAGAGAGAGAAGGGAGAGAGAGAGAGGACAGAGACAGAGGATAGAGACAGAGAAAGACACAGAGAGAGGTCGAGAGAACGGAGACAGAGGCAGAGAGCACGGATAGAAAGATGTACCGATAAAAAGCATACAAATTTTGATGTTATACTTTTCGTATACTACACACACACAACACACAACCCCCACACACAACTCTCACACACACACACAACACACACCACACACAACACACACACACACACAACACACCACGCAGACGCACGCACGCACTACACATGCACCAACCGTCCACCAAAATTGACCCTGTCCATAAAACACCACTGATGTATCTAACTCATGAAAAAAGATGTGTGTGTGTGTGGGGGGGGGGGGGGGGGGGGAGTAGAGGGAGGTGGAAAGAGAAGAAGAGGGGGCAGGGGGGGCAGAGGACAGGAAAAGACCCTTGGGCGGCAAATTGACCGCTTATGACCCCTCCTATCAATCTCCCGAGCCTTTATAGGGCGGTCCGCATCTCTGCCCCCACGAGACTCCCCCCTCCCCCTCCCCGCGACCGTCCACGGCCCAAACTTCCCACTACCATTACTCCCACCTTCGCTCTACTCCCCGCCCCCCCCCCCCCCCCATCGCCCCCTCCTCCTCCCGCAACCCCGCCGCTTCCCCCCCCCCCCCACACCACACTAAACACCGCTCTGCATCCCTGTTTTCCACTCTCATTGACAAAATGGACAGTGGTCGCAGTCTGGGTGAGGACTTGTGTTGCTGTCTTGTCAACAACCAGCCAAGCGCACTGGTACCCTTTTGAAGGCATTTAGTACGCACAATCGTTTGTAGAGGGTGGTTCGGGGAAGTGGTGGGTGGGTGGGGAGGTTGGTTGTGGGGGTAGGGCGGGATGGGGGTGGGGTAAGGGGTTAGGGAGAGGGGGGAAGGGGGAAGGAAGGGCAGGGGCACAGAGAGAGAGAGATGTGTGGCGATGGGGGGGGGGGTAGGAAAATGGGTCGAATCTGCTTGGGCTTGACCTGAAAACATGACACGGTTTTCAACGGAGTGTGGAGGAGAGAGAGAGAGAGAGAGAGAGAGAGAGAGAAGAGAGAGAGAGAGAAGAGAGAGAGAAGAGAGAGAAGAGAGAGAGAGAGAGACAGACTGAGTGAGACACAGAGAGAGAGAGAGAGAGAGCGAGAGAAAAGACAGACAGACAGCAGACAAGGCACAGGCAGAGACAGAGAGAGACAGAGACAAGACAGAGACAGACAGACAGACAGAACAGACAGACAGAGAGAGAGAGAGAGAGACAGACATCCAGACAGACAGACAGCCCGACAGACATACAGAAAGAGGGCGAGATGGGTAGGGGCGGTGGGACCAGTGGGGGGAGGGGGGTGGGAGACCCAGAGACAGGGGCAACACCCAGAATGACAGGACTACATTGTTCAAGACACTCGTACAGAGAGAGAGAGAGAGATAAGAGAGAGAGAGAGAGAGAGAGAGAGAGAGAGAGAGAGAGGAGAGAAGGAAGAGAGACGGAACCGGACAGACAGACAGACAGAACAGAACACAGACACAGACAGAGAGAGTGACAGAGTGAGTGACAGAGAGACAGCAGAGAGACAGTGAGGACACTCAGGAAAATGAATATACCCCCCCCCCGCCCCACACACACACACCATATACCCCACACCCACGCACGTCACTCTATGCACGCACGCCCCACACGTACAGACACACAGACACACACACTCATGTACACACACACACACAACACACACACACACACACACACACAAAACACTACACAACACACACACACGCACCACATCGCACGCACGCACGCACACGCACACACACACACACACACACACACACACTCACACACACAATTCTAACGTCACGAGTCATAAACACACACACACACTACACAGCACACACACACCACACACTCACACACACACACACCACACACGACACACCCACACACACACGACGACGCGGCGCAGCGGCACGCACAGCACGCACGCAAGCACACACACACACTCACACATCACACACACACTCACACTGCCAACACAATGTTGGATACATAAAGACCACCTATATGACCGTGACGAGCTCGGAGAGCTCGAGAGAGAGAAGAGGAGAGAGAGAGGAGAGGAGAGAGAGAGGAGAGAGAGAGAGAGAGAGAGAGAGAGAGAAGAGAGAGAGAGCTAATCCCACGCCGGTCGCCGTCGTTCTTCATCCGCAGGAATATGGCTATTTCCCTCTGACGCGGTTTAATGCTTTCAGGCCACGTACTTCCCAGGTCAGCTCTTCCATCGATTGTCCAGCGGTTCTGATTTATGCTCTCCGATAAGCCATGTCGTCAGAGCAAATGAAAAGACAGAGAATGAGAGAACAGAGAGACAGACAGACAGCCAGTGGCGGAGAAAGAAAGTAACTTGTAAAAGAGAGACAAGTCAGAGACAAAGACACAAAGAAGCGAGACGGAGTTTGAGAGAGAGAGAGATGAGAGAGAGAGAGAGAGAGAGAGAGAAGCGTAGAGAGAGAGAGAGAGAGAGAGGAGAGAGACAGACAGACAGACAGAACATCTGACAGGACAGACTGTAACACTAGAGAAAGACATTAAGGCAGAGAGCGAACAGAGACAGACCAAGAGACAGAGAGAGATAGAGAGGACAGAGAGAGACAGCACAGCGACAGAGAGAGAGCCCCTGAGAGAGACAGACAGAGAGAGAACAAACAGACAGACAGAGAAGCAACTGACAGACAGGCAAACAACAGACAGACAAACAGCCAGACAGACAGACAGAGGGAGAGATGAGAGACCTGCAAATAGAGACAGACAGCCAGACAGAGGCGACATACAGAGAGAAAGTCATTTAAAAAGAGAGAATGAAGGAGACGACAGAGAGGAGCCTGAGAACAAGAGTAAGATAGTCCGAGAGAGAGAGAGAGAGAGAGAGAGAGAGAGAAGAGAGAGAGAGAGAGAGAGAGAGAGAGAGAGAGAGAGAGAGAGAGAGAGAGAGAAGAGAGCAGACAACAGACAGACAGATTTTCTGGGAGAGAGAGAGAGAGAGAGAGAGAGAGCGAGAGAGAAGAGAGAGAGAGCGAGGAGAAGAGAGAGAGAGAGGAGCATATGTCCAATCAATTTAAGCCACGGGCCTCATTTGAGAACGAACAAATTCATTCGGCACGAAAAGCTAAGAAACAAATTATTTAATCGGGAACTAACAACCCCGAGCAAAGACGTCAAGATTGCTCTGATTTCGACATCTTACACAAAACATAGCAAATTCCTAATATCCTGAAAATTGCTTAGACCAAAGCTGTACTTGAAATAACGGACCACATTTTTGGGCAAAGACTTAAAGAAACCGGGCAAAGGAACACAGAATATATTTCATATCTCTCGCCCTGCGTTCGCAACCAACACGCCAGGGCAAGTTTGCCAATGTTTCTGTCTGTATCTTTAGGTGTTATCTTTGTTTTCTTTATTTCAAAATGTCCATGTCTAAATGTTAGCAACTGATCTTCCAGAAAAGGGCTGAACACGATGAAGACTTGTGCAAGCTTAAACAAATCAGAGTTCACCAGATTAGACGTCATCGTTCGACAGACCATCTGCAATCAAGCAACCTCTGTCATAAACGCAATAACTCATCCTTCTCTTCTTCTGCGTACGCTGCTGAGACTCCTTCCCGCGGACACCCCTATAATGGACCAACAGTATTACTCCCCATCTAACCCATAAAGGGAGTGGCGTTTTGTGTGTATGACCGTTTTTTTTTATCCGCCATTTAAAGCAGCCATAACTTCCATCTTCGGGGAAAGGTGCATGCTGATGTGTAACGTGTCATCCATACCACGGCCAAACTGGCCTTCTCTTTCCGACAGTGGGTGATGGGATTTTACGGGGGTGCAAGATATTGGGCGTTGCGTTCCACACACGGAACTTCGTTTATTAAGTCTCATTCGTCTTATGGGGAATGGAGTCAGAACTGGAAGTTTATCTCCGAGGGAAAATCCCCCGTACGAAACGCCCGGCGGGGGGGGGGGGGGGGGGGGAGGGAGATTCGCAAACCCGCAACCCAGGACACGAAGATTATGATCCGGCACTCTACCCAACGTGAGATAATTCCGCGGCCCCCCAATGATCCCTACTCATCTGATTGCGCGAACACCCGAAGCACCAAAACCTCCAAATCCGAGCTTGCAAAAAACAACACAAAACAAACAAAAACAAAACAAACACAACTAAAACACCAAACAACGACGGACATCAACAAACAAACAAAAAGCCCCATTTTCAAAACCCAAACTCGTTTTTTCTCCCTTACATCCCAGTCGCAATTTCAAGAATGATTTACGAGGAAGCGAACATGTGTAAGTTTCAATCAACATAAAGGAGACCGCTAATGGCTAGACTCATAAAGAGTTGATGCCTATCGCTCTTCCACTACAACTAATATCATTAGAAATAGTTTTTTTTTTTTTCCTACAGCAAGAAACTCTCCGAGGCAGCCGGGGATTGCACTAACCTCAAAAATAAACAACGGTATTGTTTAAAACACCCTCAAATGTAAACTATGGGACTGGTGAAACCCTCATCTCCGACCCAACACAGCAAAAAGGAATGTACTCGTGAATTGAATATTAAACCCACCCCACCCCCTCAGAAAAGTGAAGAAGAAGAAGAAGAAGAAGAAGAAGAAGAAGAAGAAGAAGACGGAAGAAGAAGCAGAAGAAGAAGAAAGCAGACAATTAAAGCGAATTGTGTTTTTTCAAAGCGTTCATTCTATGTACTACCCGAACAACGTGTTCTGTGTCTTCCCGTGCAAGAACTTCACATACAAAGGAAAACGAAGACAGGTGAAAAAATGAATATCGAAATAATTTACATGCATTCACACAGATATACCCAGTCCGATCATGCAATCCATTTTTTCCCCTTCGCAAGCCCTGTAGCTGCCCTTTCCACACACGCGCAATATTACCTTTATTCATGGTCATTTTCAAACTCGGAAGTTCAAAAGTGATAAGAGAGAGAGAGAGAGAGAGAGAGAGAGAGAGAGAGTAGAGAGAGAGAAGAGTGAGAGAGAGAGAGAGAGGAGAGAGAGAGACAAGGACACGACAAGACAAGACAAAAATTCTTTATTTACGATGATCATAGATAAGCACTAACGTGCTTTTTTACATCCAGTCTCGCCCTGAGTAGGACTTACAACATGCAGTGATATCAATTAATGTAAAAATCAAAGAAGCAAGCAAAGCGGCATGTAATCATAGAGAACATCAATGAAATTAGAAGATAAATGAAAAACAAAACAAAAAAATAAGAATAATAATAAACAAAACAAACAACAAAAAATAATAATAAACAAAAAAATTAAAATAAAATAAAAATGAGAAATTAATAATGAAGAGGAAGAGAGAGAGGGGGGTAGGGAGTGAGGTGGGCTGGGGGAAACATATGTAAGTGTACACAACGTACAAATTTGGCAATGTATGAAAACAGACAGTTGAAGTGAATATGACAAAGTGCGTACATCTTTTTGAAACACACAAATACACCAAACGCACCGTTTGCAAATACGCATAGATAGAGAGAGAGAGAGAGGGAGAGAGAGAGAGAAGAGAGAGACGAGAGAGGAGAAGCAAGAGAGAGGAAGAGAGAGAGAGAGAGAGAGGGAGAGGAGAGAGAGAGAGAGAGAGAGAGAGAGAGAGAGAGCAAAGGCACCACATGCATTCATTTTTTTTTCGCCAGCATGACAATAGCGCAGAACGTATTAGGCAAAGTGAGATGACATTGTGGGGGGTGGGGGTGGGGGGGGGGGGGGGGGGAGGGAGAGAGCGAGAGAGGATGGAAGGGAGAGGGGAACAGCATAGATGTTATGAT
>JAFLJL010004388.1:5000-7500 GCA_018398815.1 Conus ventricosus | reverse complement strand
TGTCCACGGCGAAAGTGCGGTTCACTGTAACATGGCACTGAATCTGGCAGCGAGACTCTTGTCTTCAAATCCGGCGACAAGAAAAAGCTGTGGAGAGGTCTTTATTTCTTTTCCATTCTTCAGGTTCTCTCTCTCCTCTCTCTCTCCTCTCTCTCTCTCTTCTCTCTCTCTCTCTCTCCCCCTCTTCTCTTCTCTTTCTTCTTTTCTCTCTCTCTCTCCCTCCATCCGCCTCGCTCCTCCCCTCTCTTCCCCCTCGTCTCCTCGCCCTCTCTCTCGCTCTCTTCGTCGTCTTCTTCTTCTTTCCTTCCTTTCTTCGTCTTCTTGTCTTCTTCTGCGTCTTCTTCTTCTTCTTCATCTTTCGTTCAGAATTTCTTTCTGTTTCTTTTCTTTGTTTGTGGTACAAAGTAAGGGAAAGTACGCGCGGCAAAGCGTCCTTTGTGAAAGATTTTTATTCGCCAGTAAGTCTAGCGGAGAGGCATTTCGGTTCTTTTTTGTTTCTTGTGTCTTTTCACTCTTTCTTTCGTGCTGTCGTTCTTTCTGTTCTTTCCTTTTTTCTTTTTATCTCGTCTGTTTATCTTCTTTCTTGCCTTTCTGTCGTTTCTTTTTTCTTTCGGGCGTTCCTAGTCTACGTTGGTGTGGAAAGCGCTTGTGCTAAACTCGATGGGGCGGAGGGAGAACATTATACATGACATATGTAAGGTGTGGGAACTCAGATTGTCGATGGCGTTCCGGTCCATGTCCTTCCTACCCTTCCTTCCTCCTTCCTTCCTTCCTTCCGTCCTTCCGTGCCTGCCGGGCTTTCTTTTCGTTTCTTGGGGCGATTGGTTCTTTTGTACAGCCTTTGTGAAAATATATTATGTTAAAACGTACGGGCCGAATGGTCTGACTTTTCCAGCGAGCGAGCTTGGAGAATCATAGTTTGTTAAATTTCTTTTGTGCCCTTGTTTTTCATTGTTTGCGACGTTTCTGTTCGTTCGTTTGATTGCATTCTTCTTTCATTTCTTCTCGGGCTTTCGTTTCTTCGCTCTTTCTATCCTTCCTTGGTGGCAGCTGTGGTGAAAATCTGCCCCATGTTTGTTATCTAAAACGTGGGCTGCAGTGTGTTTAACTAAGAAAAGTCGTAATCTTGATCTGTTTTCACAGCCTGTGCTTCTGAATCCTCAGTCTCCTTTTTCCTTTCTTTTTTCTTTTCCTTTTTTGGTCTTTCTTCTTTCGTTCGTGCTTTCTTTCTTTCTCTGTCCTTTCTTTCTCTGTCTTTCGTTAAGTGGCAGGTTGTGGAAAATTCACATGGTAAATATACTCGCGAAGATCGAGTTTAATTTCAGAATAAAAAGTGAGTTCAACTGTGAAGTTAAGATCTCGGTGTCTTGTCTTCACTTCCTTTCCTTCCTTTCATTTATTTTCCTGGTGAGCGGTGAGAAAGGCGTATTCTCTGTCTTGTCCTTGTCTATTCTTTCTCCACCTTCTCTTCTGTCTTCCCCCCCCCACCCCCCTCCCTCTGTTTGGTGATTTTTTTTCTTTGATGGTGAAATAGAACCTTCAGTTGTTCGTGTCAAACCATGCATCCTACGTACGTAAGCTAGAGACAGCAGTTTTCCAAGGTTTGTTCTTTCTTTATTTGTCTTCTTTTGCTTTTCTGTCGTTATTTCACGCCGTGTGTTTTTGTTTTTTTTTCTTCTCCACTCCCTCCCCTCTCCCCTCTTTTCTTTGTACAGTGAAATGAAAGGTTACGTGTTTTCGTATCCAAAACTGTTAAAGTAAAAATAGTTTGTCATCACTCACTGTAAAGGAATCATTTTTCCCTGTTTTCCGTCTCTCCTCTCTCTCCTCTCTCTCGCCTCGCTCTCTCGGCGCGCGCTCTCTCTCTCCATCCCTCGCTCTCTCTCGACTCCGCTCTTCTTTTTTTTTTTCCGCCGGGTAACACGTCAAAGAAAAAGTGGCCATAGGGAACCCCTGAAGGCGAAGACCTTTATTGTGATAATTCTTTGCTTTCTCCCCTCCCACTTCTATCCATCTATCTATCGATCGATCTATCGATCTATCTTCGATCTATCGATCGATCCTATCGATCTATCTATCTATCTATCCAATCCATCCATCCTTCCATCCACCAGCCATCCATCATCCATCCATACCATATTTCCATCTATCTATCGATCTATCTACTAATCTATCCATCCACCATCCCAGCCATCCATCCTATCCCATCCAAGCCATCCATCCATCATCCATCCAGCCAGCCATCCCATCCATCCATCCATCCATCCAGCCAGCTAGCTATCGACCATCCATCCATCCATCCATCCTTCCATCCATCCATCCATCCATCCATCCATCCAGCCATCCATCCATCCATCCATTCCATCTGCTAGCCATCCCATCCCCTTCCATCCATCCGTCGGTCTGGTCTGCTGTCTCTCTGTCTGTCTGTCGTTCTAGCGTAGTCTATCCATCCAGCCTTCCATCCATCCATGCCAGCCATCCATCCATCCATCCATCC
>JAFLJL010004387.1:0-16115 GCA_018398815.1 Conus ventricosus | reverse complement strand
TAAATAAAACAAAAATCATGAAAAAATGTGATTTTGTTAAAAAGACGCAGAGTACATTAAGCCATTACTGTCGAATTCTTTATTTGTTCGTAAATATAATGGCTAAATTCCCAAAGTGTATTTCATCCTTCTTGACAGCAAGAGAATTAGCCTAAAATTACAGGGTTTGGTGTAATTTTGGGTTGAATGAATTTTATTCTAAGATTGCTCAGATAGGACGAAAAACAAAAATGTATTCCATTTCTTTTGTTCTGTTACAGGTCGACCATCATTTTCTTTTCAACAACATTATTATCTGAGGCGTGACAGTAAAAAACAGACCCCCAAATCTAAAATTTGACAGTGACATTTCATAAATCTTTCTTTTTACCCTAATGAAAAGTTCTAAGCTATGTGTCGATTTAAAAATTTTTTTGAGCAAATCTTTCACATTAAATATGGTATCCCCAGTATGCCCCCTGAATCGATAACCTCTTTTTAAAAACCCAATTGGGAAATTTATTATTTCTAACCTTGATTGTCCCCAAACAAAACCATTTGCATATAAATTTTAAAACTGTCGAACAGGGGAAGCCCAGTTTTTTCCCTTATATTAAACTCAACAGCCCCTGTACCCTTTTAAAAAGAGTATCCTATCTTATTCATTTTGTTAACTTGAGCCAATTTTATATATTTTTTTTAAAAGGAATGTAAATAACGGGATTCGTCCAAGTCACCATAATCAGATCTTGTACGTCTATGCTACATTCAAAAAGCGCTTCAGTGATACAGGTGAACTTTTTCAATTAAGGCCCCATTGTCAAAAGCCCTACTTTGCTAAATTTTTAAAATTTGGCTGTACTGTGAATTAAACAAGTTTGAAAAAACACGCAATGAGCTACACTCTAATTTGAACAAATATAAAGAATATATTGACCCTTTTTCGCTCTATTGACTATATTTTGAAAGCAACCCCCCAAAGTTTCGTTGTAAAAAAAAATCCCCAGGTATTCGCAAACTTTTTTCCATCGTTCTCTCACCTCCATAGGTCCATCTTTCAGTGGGGCTAAATATCCCCCTTTCGAAATAAAAACATTTTGGTGTTATTCATTTTAAAATTTGGTTTGTCTGCCTGATGCAGAATACAAATTATTTTTGTTTGGGCCAAACCATGATATGAAAGTAAAATATATCGGGAAAAAGCAGCATAAACATTAAAAGATAAAAAAGTTACTCCATGAGGCCATTTTCAAATGTTTTCTAAGGCAAACTCATTAATAAAAAATAAAAATAAAATGGGATTACAACTTATTGTTTAACCCCCCTTGTACACTTGATGAATTCGATAATTTTGCCCCTGAACTTTACTTTTGTTTTTACCTCCAATGCATACTCTTTATTGTCTGTACAAACTTCCCCCTTTTCCGTTTTTAAAAAAACCGGCCCATAACAATTTTCGAGATATGGAATAAAAAGTTTTTCAAAAATCCACAAAAGAACATGTAACTTCTGATTCTTTACAAGTTGTTTTGCAGCGCAAGCGGGGGAATATAGATCAGTTGTGAAAACCTTTTTAAACCCCGCCTGATGCTCTCTTTTTTATTCTTTACCCATTAGAAATCTACTTTAATCCCCCAAACTGAAATTTTGCTAAAAATACTGCATAAGAAATCCCTATGATTATTTAATTGTTAACATCACTTTCTTGAAAAGGGGTAAAATTATAGATTTTTCGTACCCCCCGGGGCAGAAGATCCACAAACAAGAGGGGATGTGTGAAGTCATCTGAATGGGCAGAGCGACGCTAGCAGAAAGGTGGGAAAAAGCCAAGGCCAGGTTTTTAACCACAGTCCCAAGGACATCCCGCTGTGGTTCGGATGGGGAATTTGCACAGGCCCTCGATGCCAGGGCCTGAAACTCAACGCCACGGCAAACGAACTGAAGTTTGGGGGAAATGGATGAAAAAAAGGTCAAAGACTCGATGCACTGATGGGGAAAGCACCTGGAAAAAAAAACTAGCCAATTGGGGACATTGTGTATGCCACATGTAGGACGCCCATGGAGTAAAACTACCCAAGAGAAAACACCCCCAAAGAAATCCCGCGCCAAAAAAAGATGGGCAAGATCAGAGCCAAAAGAACAACCCCCAAGAAGCAAATGAAGACCCCACGCCGCTGAAAAAAAACAAGGTTGGAAAAACGTGGGGGAAACCGAAAAAAAAAACCGCGCCCCCAGCAAGCGGGAATCTGCGAGGAAGAGGGAAAAGCAAAAAAAAGAAGCCCAAGAGCGCTTCTTCAGAGACCCCCTTCCCGTTTGCCGAAATGTTGAGCAGCCAAAATTGGGACCCTAAGGGGACAAAGGGTTCTTGAGCGATTGAGGAAAACATTTGACTCAAGAGCAAAGCACATCACATTCAAGGTTGGGTGCCAACCCAACCCCGGGAACAGTTTAATGGCAAAACCTCCAACGTTGGGAAATCAAGAAGGGGGTCGACCAAGCCGAGCCAAATTTTTCACCAGGGCCAAAGGAATACCTTACCGTTTTCAAAGTGTCCCCCAAGGTGTGGAGTGGTCCACAGGTGCTGGATCGGGGTTGGGAAACCGAAGATCAGCGGCCAGTGGATGACGGAGAGGTGTGTACATCCCCCAAAAACAAAATCAAGTGGGCATCAGCCGTAGACCAAAATTACTCTGAAAGTCGAAGGGAAAATCTTCTTCTCGTCATGGCGCAGGTGACAAAACCCGATGGGGAAAAAAGTCTTGGTGTGTCCCAGAAAGGTGCATCCAGGGTGGCGGCTGTGTAGAACACGACAATGATCTGGGACGCAATCCAAAAAGCAAAAAAAGAAAAGAGAGCCTGGACGTTTGGTTGTTGGGAAAAAGCTATGGATCTGTCCCATGGAGTTTCAGTTGGCCCTTTAGATGTCCAGTGCCAAAGAAAATCCGCGACTGTCAAAAAGTACTTCAAGGTTCTCAAAGCGGTTCTCTATCAAGGAGTACACAAATGTGGATCATTGGAAATGGGATTGCAATGGGCTGGCAATTTCCCCCCTACGTTCTGCTCTGGAAATATTTGAAAGCGCAAAAACAACGCGAGACAAAAAAGACTGGCGATGGTACAAGATGCTCCCCTAAGGGCCCTTTATGGATGACACTACAGTGATTTCATCCAGAGAAAACGAGTCACGTCATGTGCTGGAGAATGGACGACATAGTTGCTATCCAGAAAAGAAATTAAGCCAAAGAAATCACGGGTCTTCCGAGGAAAAGGGAAAAATGGCCGAATCTGTGGTCTTCAGTGTTGCCAACCGGCCCTTTCAACGGTCACAGAAGAGCCGTCAAGAGCTTGGAAAGTGGTTGATGTACGCTGAAAAACAACAAGAGCAAAAAAAACCCAAGCGGATGGCGGAAGAACTTGGAGACCATTGACCAGTGTGGGCTCCCGGGAATACAAGGTCTGGTGTCTGCAATTCATGCTGATCCCAAAGTCCTAGGCCTTGTGATATACGACATCTGCCCGCACAGGGAGGAAATGGAACCCAAATCAACAGTTCAAGGAAAAATGGTTTGGGTTTGCCCCCCTGTTGACGGGACATCGCGGTATGTCCCAAGCAAAGCTCAAACTCCCACTGAAATCCATCCGGGAGGAAATAAAAAAGCAGGGAGATCGACTTCAAAGCTGTGGGGGACTCAGGAGACAAGGTGGTAGAAGCAATAAGCCCCAGCTGAAGAAGCCGAAAAGGGAAAAGTTCAAGAGGCGAGGTTTCCCCCAAAAAGAAGTCTAAAGAAAGAGAAATAACGGACATCACAGCCCAACAGCAAGGACTTTTAAAAAAAAGGGATGGGGTAAAAGGGCCAAAAGGAAACCAAAAGAGAATGCTGTTCAGGAGATGAGAAAAGAAGAAGACCAAAAAGACTCCAAAAAGCAGTCCAGCAGAGCCAGAAAGGGGCAATGGAAAAAGTGGGAATGCATCAAAGAAGTTAACTTGGAATGCATTTGGCACTGGCCCCTCTCGGATCGTTCTTTCGTCTGCATATGACCTTCTGCCCTAAAAAGCAAACTGGTAAAGTGGGGGAAAACAGACGACCCTGCATCCCCCCTCTCCCCATGAAAAACAAACAGGGGAGCATGTTCAAAGCTGTAAAGTAGCCCGGCTCGGGGAAGGTACACATGGAGGCCAACCAAGTGCTCAAGAAATTGTAAAATTTGTCTGGGTAGTACAAACACCAAAAAAAGGGAAAATCAGGACCCCAAAAGACCCGCAACATTCTTCCGTGGGGCGCAAAAAATCCCCCAGAACAACGGGCCCACTAAAACTGCGGGCAGGTCTGTGGATGGGGCGATGAGGGGAGTGCAGCAGCCCCCAAAGAATGGAAGAGTCACCAGAGATCATTGAAAGAGGGGCATGAGACCAGAAAGATTTTCCATCTAAGTCAACCAAGAGTGATCATGATCGAGCCCGGTGCCATTGAAAACAGAAGGGAGGCAGCTCAAATCTACAAGACTAAAAAGTATGCTGATCTGGCAAACAGCTGGGTGAGAGGCTATCAGGTCAAAGTCCTCACTGCAAAAAAATTGGAGCAGGGGATTTGTAGGAACGTCTGCAACAGCCTCATGAAACAGCTCTCGTTGAGGGAAGGAAAAAACAGAGCCTGAAGCAATGGCAGAAGGGGAGAGAGGTGTTCAAGCTGGATTGGTAAAGGAGGAACAAAGTGAACTTATAGGCTTTTTTCCCTAAAAATATCAGGTGTCCTGGGGGCTCAGTGGTTAAAGCGCGAGTCTTTAAAGTGAAAAGAGATGTCCAGAGGGTCAGGGGTTTGAATCCCGCCATGGCTCCCCCCAGAGGGGGAAAAAAAAAGGGGAGCGAGGGGACATCCGGAGTAGAACCGGGTGGGGCCCCAACCCCCCTAGGTGTCAAGAGATAGGGCCCCAAACATTTTGCTTAAAGGGGGGCTTCTTTCTGGGGACTCTCTGCTGCCACGCTCCCCACGGTTTTTTCTACTTTTTTCCCAAGCTGTCAGGGAAACCCCCACTATCAAAGGGGAAAGTTAAACAACTTACCAAAAAATTCAAGAGTGTATTGTTTTTTTCTCACAATGTATAAGACTTTTTGCAGTTGCCATTTCTCTTTAACATCTGAAAGCACTTGGAACGAAAATACCAGGGCATATCCTTGTTCCAAAAAAATTTTAAACAGTACATGTTATTTTGATCACTCGAGTCATTTTTTGTGCATTTCTCTTCCTTTTGTGTGGAAATATGTATTACAAGGGGATGTGATCGGATTAAAATCTTTCATAACGTAAGAGTTAACTGTTCCAAGGAGCCTAAAAACCGTTTTCGACAAAAAAAAATAGTATTTCAGCACCCGCATCAGAAATATTGTAAAAAAAACCCTTTAAAAGTCGCCATGAAATTTTTTTTAAATGTTCGTCCCAAAAAGTCCATATCCACAAATTTTTTTCCCCATATGCATTTTAATTTTTTATTTTGAGAAGTTCGTTTTTAAAATTTTCTTTCTTATTATGATTAACAAGTAATTCAAGTCATCTAAAAGTGTTGGGTTTTGTAAACGTTCTGGCTTCATATCCCCAAAAACGTATTTCGTTTTTCCCAAAAGACAAAAACGTAGTAAAAACACAATTTTCCAACAGATCATGCTTGTCGAACCATTGTGTAAAATTGGGGACGATTTTTCAGGGGGAAAAATACGACACGAAAGTAAAATTTTTTATGTAGACCAAAAATCCTGTATCAAGCAAACTTTCATAGAATAAGGACCTACAGTCAACTATGCCAATGGAAGAAGATTTTTCTTATCAAAAAAATTTATTCCTCCTGAACTTCCCCTTTGGGTTGTAAGTTTGACAGCTAGTTTAACGATTTTTTTAATATGTAAATGCATTTGGGTTTTTCAAAATTTTCAAAAAACGTTTCGCCAAAACAAGAAAAATAAAAAAGAAGAAGTAAATTTTGAATGAAGTTTTGAATTGCAAATTTATTAACCAAACCCCACAAAATTCCCAAGGAGGAAGGAAAAACTATTTAAAATTTTTCGTAGTCCAAATCACGGAAATACGAGTGTCATTTAACCCGTCACAATCATTCGCCACTCCGTATTTTTTGCGGGTTTGTCCCATCCCCGACTTCATCACCGCCCCTAACCGATTGATACGTCGTCACACTCCCCAATCATGTCTGCCATTCGCCGTACACTACTCCATTGTCGTCAAATTTCACTCGGTCCACTTTTTCATTTCCGTCCAATTCACACGCTGTCACACGGGCCCCCCCCTTTGATTCTTCTCCAAAAACACTTTCCCACTACGTCACCCCACCGCTATGTCACTCCCCTTGACAGTACCACTCTCCCTTTTGTTTGTCATCACTCTTGTCACTATCCCTGATGGTTCATTCCCTTTAACTGTAAAAATCTGTCTGCTTATTCATTGTTTTTTCACTGTCACCACAATTGTTTATTTCCTGCCACGCCCCGGACACCTCATTTTTTGCCAATGTTTCACCAAGACTGTTTTAGTTTTACGCACGGGCCCCTTTTATCCGTCTTAACATCACCAAGCTACTTGTTATGACCCATACATACAGCCCTCGTCCCCCTGCTTCCTGTTTTTTTGGACACAATGACCACTGTTTTTTATGTAAATCCCCGACACAATATCAGTATCTTTTCCCTTTAAATTCGTATTGTCCGTGATTACATGTATCGAAAAACATACCCTCATCGCCAATGTGTCTCCCTTTGAGAAAGAAAAAATTTTGGTTTTTTTAACTCATGTCAAGTGAATTTAATTCATTTTGGCACGGCAACAAATAATATCCTTTGCAGTTTCTGATAGGACAATCAATGCAATTACAACATCAATATTTTTGACTTGTTTCATGTAACCATCAACAATTCAAAAATCATCCCACACGCCGTGTACACCATCCAACACAGATTTCGTGCACGGGTTTTTTTGTTGCCACTTGTCTTATGTCAACAGAGTTCACGCTGTCCTCAAAGCTCGTCCTCGCCCCCCAGAACTGCCCCCTACACGGTGAAAACTAAATTTTTCTACCTCCTGAACTTGGTTGTAGCAAAATGCCCGTCACGGGGCCCGGGTAAAGCTTTCCCTGTCCAACCAGGTTTCCATGTCGTTAAAACCCAAAAATTTTTCCCCCCAATTACCAGATGGCATAAATCATTTACACTTTCTTGTTTTTTGATCTGACGACTTCTAAGTCTCTAACCCACACAGAAAAAAAACTTCATGTGAAGACTCATTCCTTTTAAACCCCTTTTTTGGGCCCCCAAAAACTTATCTTTATCCTTGAAGAAGTGCATCGCACAACAATCGGCGAATCCCCTTGTGTTGAGACGAGGATCGGTCAACCCAATGTCACCCGCAAGTTCTAATTTGTCAGTGATCATTTCGTGTACGGGTCTTCACAATTTGCTTGTTTCACTCTGTCTGCGAGGAATACCTGAACAATTATTTATTCCTCTTTGACCGCCCCCTAATTTATCCACTTTTCTGTCAAGAATTTTTCCTTTATTCAGACTGCCATTCCATTTTTCGTTCAAAGTTTTCTGCTTTAAATCTGACACTTCCTGTCTCAAACTGGAAACCTCCCCCCATAGGCGAACACATGTCTTTAAACTTTCATGTACCACACGTTATCAAACTTACAGTTCAGATGCTCATCTTGTCAACACGTTTTTGGAAGAATCACATCCTTCAGTGAGGGATCCGGCGGAAGTGTGACGACCCCGATGCGATTCCGTCAGGTACGTCTTGCGGTTGACTCCCACTGCCAAGTCGGCTGCCTCAAAAGTCCTTTGGGCCGGGGTTTTACTCCACATCGCCACAAGCAGAATTAAATGTCCCTTAAAAAAAAAAACCCGGGTGACACGTCCCCGGGTTTTCAATTCAACACGGACACTCGCTGGGGGCCCTTTAAAATTTTGCCCCTTTCAAAATAAATGAAGCATAAAATCTGCAAAAGCTCCCAAACGGGGGAATTGCGTGATTGGAGGGCTGGTATCATTATCATCATGTCTGAATGATTGTCATGATCATGATCAGTCATGATACATTATCATCATTCATCACATCCATATCATTTATCATCATCACCAACAAAAAACATCATCATCATCTTCATCATCATCTCTCTCTCATTTTATCATCATCATCATCCATCATATCATCTCAACAACAAAACATCATCATCTCATCATATCTCATCATCATTTTTTTTTCCTCATCACCATCATCATCCATCATCATCATCATCATCTCAACAACAAAAACAACGCATCATCATATATCATCATCATTCGCGCAGCAGCAGCGCAGCGCGCAGCATAGAGCAGCAGCAGCAAAGCAGCAGCACCATCCAATATCTCATGGACATATAAAAATGAAGTGGAAGAATAAACCCTATGATGCAAAACCAACTGGGGCCTGGCAACTGATTAACGTTTGGCCATGCGAAACATCAGAAAAAATCCAGGAGGACAGATATGAAAAAAAATCCCGCGTGTCACACAACACACACACACACAAAAACACAAACCACACACCCAACCAAAACACACCACACACACACACACACAACACACACACACACACACACACACACACACACACACCACACACAACACCACCAAACACACCACACACACCACACCAAAAAAATGAATCAATTTATCTCCACATTTTATACATTTCGGTGGTTACTGAAAAATTTGCAATGACGTCCCAAAAACAAACACACACACAACACACACCAACACACACCAACAACACACACACACACACACACACACACACACACCCACAACACACACACACAACTACACACACACACACCACACACCACACACACAAAACCCCACACACCACAACACACAAACACACACACACACACACACACACAGCATTTCTCTTGTCTGCCTTCTTTCATGTTCTTTGGGAGATCCATGTGGAGGAAGATGCTTATCTTTAGCATAAAAGGAAACAAGTAATCTCCCGAAAGGCTGCGGAGTGAGTGCACCAAAAGGGGGGAATCGGGGCAGTTTGGAGCGGGGGGGTGGAACCTTCATAGAATCATTTAAGTGAACATATTTTGTACAGTGTGGATTGGTCTGTGCAGTATACAGACAATTTTCAAACATTTATTGAATGGCATGTAAGGGACCATTATCTTGTGTATGGGTGTGGGGTGGGGTATGTTTAGTATTTGTTGTGTGTATTGGTCTCTCTGTGTCTCTGTGTGTCTCGTGTTCTGTGCTGCTGTGTGTGTGTTTGTTTTTGGTCGTGTGAATGTGTGAGTGTTTTGTGTGTGGTCTCATCTTAATGTGCGTGTGTGGTGAGTTTTGGGTTTGCATGTGTCTCCCAACAATTACAACGGCTTTCATGTAATGACCATATAAAGACAATCTTGTGAAATTATGGAGAGGTGGTGATTCTTTTACCGCCTATAAATGTTATTTTTTTGGAAAACACTCTTCTCTCTTTTACTCTACTCATCATGTTCTGTTGTCAGTCCCCATTCCAGCGAAACGCGACAATGCGGGATGGGCGACGTGTTTTTGTCTGCTGAAAGGCTCAAAACATCAACCATTATGAAATTTGGCTGTCCGTAGTTGAAAAACAGCCAGCACTTGCCATCGTGTTCCAACAGCACCGAAAGGTCCACAGCACAACAGTGCTATGACATCTTCGAAGAAATCACAAACACCATTGGATGGGTGGTGGCCAGTGTGTACCTTGGAAAAAACCCCAATATGATGCAGACACGCAGAGGGTGATAGCGAACTAACGGGATGAAAGAACAAAGGTCGTTTCGGGGGTGGGACAGCATCCTGGTATTTTGTGTCACCGCATCCTGGTCTGTGGGATGTCAATCCTAATAGGCCTTTCAAAAGAAAAGGTAACGAAAACTGGGAGACTTGGACGGGAAAATCTGCACGCTACCTAGAGAAAAAGCTCTTGCAAGCCTGCGCAGTGTGCCCAAAGATAGTGTCAGGGAAGTAGTGAAAGTCTGTGAAAAATTACAAGATCAGCAAGTGGCACAACAGGAAACCTGAATCTTACAAGAGACACAGACCACGAGGTTGAAAGAGAAAGAGTGCAACAATTAGGGACAGTCTGTCGACCAGCTAGGAGGATTGAAGAAAGCAAAGTAAGATAGAGGGGGAGCTGAATCTAACAATACGGTATGAGAGTTACAGGAAGAGAATGCAACTCGTGGAAAGAGATCGACAGGTGGAAAAGTAGACTACTTGGAAAAACAAAGTAGGCGAAACAACTTACTGTTCTTTGGGATGAAAAAAAGAAAAGGCCAAACGAAAACTGGGAAGAAGTGTGAACAGAACGTGAACACAGTATTTCAAAGAAGGAATGGCTCAGGAGGAGATTGCCATTGAGAGAGCTCATAGACTGGGAAAGGAGAAGGCGTGGTCGTCAAGTTCTTGTCTCCAATCAAAGGAGCTGAATTCTCAAGAATGCCAGTAAACTGAAAACTTCAGAAAAGCATCAAAAGTGTATACCCAGAGAAGACTTCTCTGAGACAGGCGGAGAAAAGGCAGGGACTGAGGAAAAAGCCAATGAACTTTATGACAGCGGGCAGAAACAAGGATGAAGTTTGACAAACTGTTTACAAAGAAGGCTGTACACTTACGACATTGACAAAGAGAACTATGAGACTGATGGTCGGGGGAAGGGAAACAGCAAGGAAAGCATAAGAAACGCAGAAGAAAGAAGACCGCAGTGGTGAGGCAGACAAGAGAGAAAGAACTGAAGCAGTGTACAATCACTATGATCTTCTGATCTCTACGATCTTTCCAAGGATGGCTTCCCTCTTCTTCCACTCACGATGAAGGCAACGCAAGTCGACTATTCATTCTGCCAACGTCGGAGTACCCGAGTGCAAAGGAATCCAAGAAAAACCGGCCGGAGAGAATCAGGTCAGGGTGCACGGAAAAAACTCCGGGGACAAGCGACAGTTCAACTCTACTGCTGCCCACCTTCCCCCTTCAAGTCCGTGATGACAAGACAGCGCGCGAGCTCGGCTTCTCACTGCAGAGGGGTGGTAGGCCAAAAAGAAGCGCACATACGACTCTACACCACTGGATGAAACACGGGAATCTCGAAACAAGCAAGAGGAGATATGGGAAGACGGGTGGGTGGTTCATCAAGCAGGGGTGGAGGAGTTGCGGGTGGCGGGGTGAAGGGTGGGTTGGCGGTCCGGGTAAAGGAATTAGCGAGGGAAATGAACGGAGAGGAAGTAAGGGGGCTTGGGAGAGGGGGGGGGTACTGGCCGTAGGGGTGAGGTGGAAGGGTTCAGGGAGGAGGGGGTAATAATGCCAAGAGTTGACGGGGTGGCGAGGCCCGACCAGTGTTAATATTGGCACATGGAACTGTGGAGGCTGGATGAATAAACTAGACATTCCTGATGTAGTTTCGATGTTTTTAGATTTTGATATATTTTTTTTAAATGAAACGTTTGTTTATCTAGACAGTATTTCGTACACCTCGTTTTAGTGATTACGATGTTTTTGTCTCCAAAGCTGTGAAGTTATCACAACAAGGGCGGTTCTCAGGGGGAGTAATGATGTGTGTACGGAAAAGTCTGGTCGGTTTACTGAGAGGATCAATACTACTTGAATAATGTTATCATTTTGAAAATGGATCGTGAATTATTTGGAACTGAAAAACCAGTGTTTCTTATCAGTATTTATATACACCCTTATGACAGTACTTACTGGAGGCTATCACAATATGGTTTTGGTAATTGAAATCATTGAACAGTGCTTAATTGATCTCCATGAACGTTTTGAGGATTTCTATGTCATAGTGTGTGGAGATATGAATGCGAGGACTGGGTGCGAGAATGTTTTGTTAAAGGATGCGTTGTCGGAAAATAATGCATGGACTCATTGTATGAAAGTGATGAGGATTATGTGTTCCGTAGGAAGTCTGAAGATAGGGTTTAGTAACAAATTTTGGAAAAGAGTTGATTAATTTATGTTCAACGTTTGATTGTGTTGTCATGAACGGTCTAATTCAGTTTGGTTTCGATGAATTCACTGACTTTTGTTTCCAGTTCAGGGGGCAGCACCATTGACTATTTTATAGCATCTGGTGATCTCTGTCTGCAGGGTTCTATTACGTCACTGCGTGTCTTGTCCTCTGTGGACTCCGCACATTTCCCTGTTTGTATTACACTGAACGTCGATTTTTGATTTCGATCATTTTAGAAGAAAAGAAAAGAAATGGATTGAAAAACGCATTTGGAATACAAGTTTAGAACCACACTTTGTAGAGGCTTTAAACAGTGAGGAGACTAAGAGATTGTATTCCCGGCGTTGACGCTAATTGATACAGATGTTAATCAAGCTGTAAACTTGTTTTCTAATGCTTTGGTTAGTAGTAGTGATTGTATGAAGAAAACTATTATGTGTTAGTAACGAGCCACGAATACCAGGGCTGGTACGACAGGGATTGCGCACAGTTAAAGAGCAAAGTGAGGCAGTCGTTAACAATCTTTCGTATTTGTAAAAAGTTTAAATCTGACAAACGTAAAGATTTTGTCAGCATCGAAAATATTACAAGTCTTTCGTTTAAAAAGAAAAGAGGCTGTTTTAAACGTGAAAAAGCTAACAGACTGGCTTCTTTCGGTAAAGATAGTGAGGGGTTTTGGAGAGAAGTAAGAAGTATGACAGGCGAAAAAAAGTCTCAAATTTGCCCTGATATATCAGAAACAACAATGGTACCCTCATTTTAAAAGCCTGTTCAATGTGCAGAAGATCAAAGTACATGACAATAGCACCGAAAATGTTAATACTGATTTGTAATGAATTGAACTTACCTATAACTGAGAGTGAAGTACTTCAAGCTGTTAATTCTTTAAAGAAAGAAAAAGCGTGTGGAATTGATGGAATCACTGCAGAAATGTTGAAATTAAGTAGCAACTTTTCGGTCGTATTTTTAACTAAACTATTCAATGTACTATTCGACAGAGGTTCGTATCCAGAAGAATGGACGAAAGCATCATAGTTCCAATTTTTAAAAAAGGTGACAAAACAGTAACTGACAATTACAGGGGGGTTTCGCTATTAAGCTTAGTTAGTAAATGCTACTGTACGATTCTGAATAGAAGACTAGTAAAATGGATCGAAGAGAACAGAAAACTGTCAGAATCTCAGGCTGGGTTTAGAAAGGGTTACTCCACAGTCGACCATATTTATACTTTAAATGCTATTATAGAAAAGTGTTTTTCAAAAAGGGGTGGCAAACTTTATGCATGTTTTGTAGACCTAAGAAAAGCATTTGATTCAGTCCAACATGAACCACTATTTGAAATTCTGCGTACAACTGGCATACATGGCAAGTTTGTGACAGCAGTCACAGCGATTTATGAGTCAATTGTTTCATGCGTGAGAATTGAAGATCGTCTTACGGAGTTTTTCAGTTGTCCGGTAGGATTGAGACAGGGTTGTATACTTAGTCCAGAGCTTTTTTCTATTTTCATTAATGAAATTGCTGCATATGTAGATGGCAGCGGTATGCATGGCATTTTAGATGTTACCTGGTTTTGTTGAACTATTCCTTCTGTTGTTTGCCGATGACATTGTTTTATTTATCCGATACTGCCAGGGGGCTCCAAAATCAAATTAATTTATTAAATGAAGTCTGTAAAAGATATTTTAAATATAAATAAAGATAAGACCAAAGTAATGGTTTTTCGAAAAGGAGGGTTCTTGGGTAAAAATGATAAATGGACTTTAACGGATCTATCTTGGAAGTGGTAAACGAGTATAATTACTTGGGTTTTTGTTTACAACGAAAATGAGTATTTGTAAAGGTGTGATGCCTTGGCAGCAAAGGGTAGAAGAGCATGTATGAATTGTGTAAACATATTAGCAGTCTTCATGATATATCTAAATCCTGCTTCTTTAAAATTTTGACACACAAGTTCAACCTGTCATTATGTATGCTGCAGAATTGTGGGGGATAAACAGATTGAAAAACATTGAAAAAATTCATACATTTGCATGCAAACGTTTTTTGAAAGTACCATTAAAATTACCAAACAAAATTGTGTTGGCGAAGTGGGTAGATATCCATTATATATTAACAGTTCTGTGAGATGCATAAAATACTGGCTAAAGATTTTGAAGATGAATGAGTCAAGGCTACCAAGATTAGCATATATTATGTTGAAAAACTTGGATGAAAAAGGTAAAGCATGTTGGGTAAGTTCGATTAAAAATACTTTGTTTCGTTTAGGATTTGGATAATGCCTGGTTAACCAAGGTGTTGGATGTGAAATTTCTTTTGTATCATTGTTCAAGCAACGTTTGAAAGATAATTATCTACAGGAATGGGATAGCTCAGTAATGAACAATGACATATATTGCATGTACCGGCTATTTAAAAAAAGTGTTTGAAAAACGAACCCTATTTTCAATACCTTGATATCAGATGCTTTCGTGATGGTTTTGTTAAACTCAGAACCGGGGTACTTCCAATAAACGATTCCTCTTTTAGGACTACCCTTTTGTGAAACGCTAAACTTTCTGTGTCCTTTCTGTAAAGTAATAGAAAATGAAAACCATTTCATTCATGTTTGTCCTTTATATGATGATATTAGAAAGAAGTATTTGTCTGGAATTGAACAGCACTATACTTCTGTTCTGATGAACAAATCCATGAAATTGACTCGAAATCTAGCTTTGTTCATCTTTTATGCAACTCGACAAAGAAGGCTGTTGACTGAAAGTCATGAAGGATGATTACACGGTGATACTATAAAAGTTTAGATATGAAAAGGAAGCAAATGTTGTATTAATAGTACTGTTGCTAATAGTATTGTCTAGTCATACTATATTCCATTGTTATTCTGTTCTTGACCTTGTATCTAGGGCTGGTGGCCTAAAGATAATAAACCATTGTTCATTGTTCATTGTTCATTGTTCTCTCTCTCTCTCTCTCTCTCTCTTCTCTCTCTCTCCTCTCTCTCTCTTCTCCCCAAATTTTTTTTATCTTGTTCAGTTATATGTACGTCCCGCTTCGGTGAGAAGCTTAGACTCTTATCTGAATACAATTTTGAATTTTACGTCTTAAGACTCTGTCCGTCTGTCCATCCGTCCGTCAGCGTCCGTCCGTCTGTCTGTCTGTCTGTTTGTCTGTCTGTCTGTCTGTCTGCTTCTCTCTCTCTCCTCTCTCATCTCTCTCCTCTCTCTCTCTCTCTCTCTCACTCTCTCTCTCTCTCTCTCTACTCTCTCTCTCTCTCTCTCTCTCTCAGTTTATATTTAAAGTTATTTGACACACAAATTCAGACAATGGTTCAGTATGGGGCTGAGTTATGGGGTTTAGATAATGCTGCTTAACATTCTGAAAAAAAAACATCTATTTGCCCTTGAAAAGCTTTTAGGGTTGAAAATGAGAAAGCCAAATGACTAATATATGGGGAAACGAATCAATATCCAATATTTATCAACTCAGCAGTCAAATGTGTTCGATTCTGGCTAAAAGTAACCCGAATAGATGAGTCAAGACTACCGCGTAAAGCCTATAGGATGCTGCTCGATTTAGATTCACGTGATAAAAGAACTTGGGCTACAAATATCCGTTGTAAGTTGTATACGTTTGGATATGTTTTTTGTTTAGACAAATCAAGTGTAGAGGAAATAAATGCTTTCTTACTTGATTTCAAGGAAGATTGATTTTATGTAGGTGGCAGGAATGGGATTTCCATATTAAGAATAGTGATATATTTAGTATGTACATAACGTTTTGTACAGTTCCCGAAGTGAAAACTCATCTGTTACTGAATTTAGATAGACATTTGAAAATTATTTTGACAAGATTCAGACGTGGCGTCTCAGAAATCGCTGTGCATTGCTACCAATATCGATCTCTCAATTACAACGATTTAATTTGCCCACTGTGTAAAAACAGTAAAGAGGATGAGGTCATTTTGTTTTGTGTTGCCCAGCACTGAGTAGCTTAAAACAGCAATATTCCTGCAAAATTTCATAATTTCCAAACCTGTTTCGATTAAGTTTACTTTTGGCATGCAAACATGTAGAACCATCAGAAAATTATCCAAAAGTTTAAACG
>JAFLJL010004386.1:0-16082 GCA_018398815.1 Conus ventricosus | reverse complement strand
TGTGGGGGTTGTGTTGTGTGGGGTTTGTGTGTGTTGGGGGTGTGTGTGTGCCTCTTCTCTCTCTCTCTCTTTTCTTTTTTTTCTCCTGTTCTTTTTGCCCATTCCATGTTTTCATTGTGAAAATTTGATGTGCCTGTGACATATTGTTCACGTACCCTTCAAATGGGGCCATGGCCTTATTGAATAAATCACCATCCAGATCTCCCCCCCCTCTCTCTCTCTCTCTCTCTCTCTCTCTCTCTCTACTATATGACTCATTCAAACTTGTCCGTGTATTATGAATGCCATGCACTGGCATGAGCCCTGGTACTCCTTATGGTAATACTGCACGAGCAGTGACCGTGTGGTCCAAACGGATTAGGCTTCAGAGCATGACACCTTGGTAATGCCGCAAATGCCAGTATTCCACACTACGCAAGGGATATGCTACACGTGTCTATAGATCCCCAAAGGTCACATCAGTCATGCTGCACGTGCTTGTATCCCGAAGGTCACATGAGTGATCCTACGCGTGCATGTATCGTTGTACTCCCCCCGAAAGGGTGATTTTGTTTATATACCCCACATGGGCCATACACACGTGCGTGTATCCCTTTCCATTAGGGGTACCCTCCACGTGCAGATGTCCCTGTACCTCATGTGTGTAATGCCGTACGTGCATCTGCCGTTACGCTCTACGGCTAATGTGGGATGTATCAGAAATTCGTCAGTTCATCTGCCAGACTGTTTAGATACCAGATGTGTATCATGTCAGGTCATATTGTTCATAGCCTGGTCAGACAATGTCAGGTATCATGTCAGGTCATATTGTTCATAGCCTAGTCAGACAATGTCAGGGTCGTAGATATACGTACCAGGTACGTTACAAATGAACAATTAACTTAGATAAATCAAGTTGCAAAGCGAGACGACTGCAGGCGGAAATCTAAACAAATCTTAAATAAATGTTAGCGAACCGCCCAGAGAACGTGGACAAACGAGTTACAAGACAAAACACGACGCGTTTCGACCTCTTAGGTCTTCGTCTGGTGATAAATAAACGAATAAAACAAAGAAAATTCACTTAGCTTTGGTCGCTTGATTGATTTGATTGATTGATTTAATTTAACGTCTGTTCACAACGATTGTGATATTAGACTAAAATGAACCAATCCACAAAAACAAACAAACAAACAAACAAACAAAAAAAACGGGCTGTGTGAGTGTGTGTGCGAGTGTGTGTGTGTGTGTGTGTGTGTGTGTGTGTGTGTGTGTGTGTGTGTGTGTGTGTGTGTGTGTGTGTGTGTGAATATGCACTCATGTGTGAAAAGGGTACATATGAACATTAATACAATAACTATAAATGACTTAATATTTACAATACATTTGAAAGTATAGTGCTGGATACAACTGATGCAATTTGTATCATTTCTTCGCTGTAGATTATATCATTTTTAAAGATCCCATTTTTGCTACATCTATCCCAGATATGTTGTATAACAGGGATAACAATGGGCAATCAAAAAGAATATGTTCAATTGATATTGGATGACCACAAGCACATTCTACATTTTTTGAAAATTTAGTCTTCCATGAATTTAATCGAATTTTGTAAATGAGACTAGACAAGGATCTTGAAACCATTAATATTTTTGACTTTGAAGGAAGCTTTTCTGTCATTATACTACTTTCTAACATCGAATTTATTTCATGTTTTTCTATTTTAGTGTACTATCAGGATATTTTCTAATAGCTCCTTCTTTCGCTGATCTATCAGCCATTTCATTCCCCCAAATACACAGTGAGATGGAATCCAACAAAATTCTACATTGATACCTTTACATATAATTGAATGTACTAAGTATTTTACATCAAATATCAATCTTTTCGAAGTTTTGTATTCCAGTTTTGCAGACTGTAAAGAACAGATTTTGAGTCAACACAAAGTAAAATGCTATAAATCTCAATATCAATATCAGCTATGAAGGATAAGGCCATAAGAATTGCATATAGTTCTGCAGTAAATACAGAAAAACCTTTTCCTGGACAAAATGACTTTCTTATCTTTAAAGCAGGAATAGCAAATCCAGCCCCTGTGTATGATTCCAAAACTGAACCATCTGTAAAAATCTTTAAATGATTCGGATACTTACTTTCTAGATGTTCTTTTGCTTCAACGGATATGAGATTGATGTTATCCTCTTTTTTAGAGTTGTATAATCTGTATCAAATCTAGCAGAAATATGCTCCATTGAGGAATAATCGGTATTACGGGACTACTTGAAATTGATGTAATATCAATATCACAACTCTTAAAAAGATCATCTGTATAGTTTCTAATAGGTTGAAGATATGAAATGTTTTGCGCTCTCTTCGGGAAATCCTGTCTTGAGTCAAGAAAAATGTCATTTGTCACTGAATTAGAACTGAAAGACATCTAGTCACATACTTTGCGGTGGCCAACTTCTGTTGGTCCTCAAGAGTTAACAGATTAGCTGCTCTGTATGTTTTGAGCGTATTTGTGTGTACTGGCACACCAAGTGCCAACTTAACAGCCTCACTATCTACGCTTTGTAATTTTTTTAGCAGCGTCTGTGGAGCTGAGAAATAAACCTCTTGACCATAAGTTAATTTCGATCGAACTAAACTGGTAGCAAGATGTAAGAGTGTTTGAGTATCTTGTCCCCATGACTGAGCATTAATTATTTTGAGAAAATTTAATCTTTGTCTAGCTTCACTTATTATGTGTTCAATATGATATCGCCAATTTAACTTAGGGGTTAATAGACTCCTAAAAATTTTACAGCTTTTGAATATTTAAGAGTGTTGCCTTTTATAACAAGTTGAGGAGGATGGTTTGGAGTATCACCATTGATAAAAAGCATTAATTGTGTCTTTTCTCCCGAAAGTTCTAAACCATTAATTTTCTTTCATGTATAAGTCTAACTTATCTAGCTCAACTTGATATAGTTTTTGAACATGCGTTATAACTCTCTTATTTGTTTGTTTTCTGACGTTTGTATTCATCCATATAGCAATGTCATCAGCATATTGAACGAGATGGATATTGTTAGATGGAACGTTTGGGAGATCATGAATAAGAATAGTAAAAAGAATTGGGAGCAATGATAGATCCTTGGGGAATTCCAATATCAATATCCTTGGTCGCCTTCAGATCGCTCAGGGTTCAGCGCAAGTAAGAAGGCGTTGAATGAGAACGAGGCTGTTGGAAGGGAAATAGTGAGCGAGTCAAAGTCGTAATGATGATAATAATATTACTGATAGGAATACTATTAATGGTCAAAATATTGGGGGGGGGGGGGGGGGGGGGGGAGGACAAGATCAATCTTGGTGGTCAATAAGTATGTGTATGGGAGAAAGGAGAGTGGGTTAGAGGATTCTTAAGCAGCAGGGTTGCCGTGGCAACAGTTCCCAGAGGCGAAGGCGATGGTGATGTCAATGCTAGGGGTAGTATCAATACTAGCAATAGCCTTCGCCTCTGGGACTGTTGCCACGGCAACCCTGCTGCTTAAGAATCCTCTAACCCACTCTCCTTTCTCCCATACACATACTTATTGACACCAAGATTGATCTTGTCCTTTTTTTTCCCCCCAATATTTTGACCATTAATAGTATTCCTATCAGTAATATTATTATTATCATTACGACTTTGACTCGCTCACTATTTCCCTTCCAACAGCCTCGTTCTCATTCAACGCCTTCTTCCTTGCGCTGAACCCTGAGCGATCTGAAGCGACCAAAGCTAAGTGAATTTTCGTTGTTTTATTCGTTTATTTATCACCAGACGAAGACCTAAGAGGTCGAAACGCGTCGTGTTTTGTCTTGTAACTCGTTTGTCCACGTTCTCTGGGCGGTTCGCTAACATTTATTTAAGATTAGATAAATCAGCAATCAACAATGGACAAGATCAAATTAACCGTCTACTTATCATGTCCGATTTTTCCCCAGCCTGTAAACAAGAACTGGATGACGGACACAATGTTAACAATTGTGTTGAAGAGCGGATACGCTGAGCAGCTTTCGTCTGGCATCGAAGCGGACTCCATTGATGTGTGGTTGTGAGCTAAGACTCGCACAGGAACACATGCTGAACTGACAGTGCCCCATGAAATGAGAAAGGAAGAAGCACACAGCTGGCAGACTGAAAAGAATTCCTGTTCATCCGGCAGACAACAGGGACAAACAAATCACAAAGACGAAACATTTTTTGTCCCGTTTCTCGTGCGATTAAAAAATCAAATTTTTTTTGAATGGGGTTTTTGTGTCACATAATGCATATTTGTCACGGCTCTTTAAAACTGTTCTCGGTGAAAAAACAGTATCCAAAAAGCGATTGTTCAGGTCAAACACAAACTGTTTTTTCCCTTGAAAGCCTGTAAATTTTATGACTAAGCAAAAGGAACATGGTCCTCCCCCTGAACGCCCCAAATGTCTTTCAAAGGGGAAACCGAAGTTAAATTTGGGGGCACTCTTGAAGCAAATTAAACAGGGGGGGGAAATGTATCTGTCAACCTTTGATTTTCTCTAGTGCTACTTTTTTTCATTTTTCAGCATGCCAGACTGAGATGAAACTCGCGGATTAAATGCTAGCAAAAGATGGTTTATGAAAACCCAAAAAAAGGATCACTTGGGTTTAATGGTCGTGAAGAGCTAAAGATGAACGTCATTTTTTTTTCTTTTATTTAATTGCCCGGTGTGTTCAATCGAAGTAAGAATATTTTTCCCTTTCCCTGTTTGGGAAGAAAAATTTGGTAGGGTGTTTCGATCTGAAAAGGAAGGGGGAAATCTAATACGTTGGCAAAATTTTTCCAGAAGCAAAAAAAAAGGGGAAACAAAAGAATTCATGTGCGACTTTGGAAAAGAAAAGAAGGTGAAGGTCAATTTGGAACGAACACCAACAAACTGCAATCATTGTGGTCGAAAAAAGGGCAAAAAATTGGAAGGTTTAATGAATTTTAAAAGACATTTCCAATAGTGTGACGTCTCTTTTTTATCTATTTATTGATGGAGGCCTACTTGTTGTGTGGGGGCACTCCTGAAAGAAAAAACTTTTCCCCCAAAAGCATTTTTTGTGGTAAAAAAATAGTTTTTTGAGCGCGCCCGCGCGCGCGAATGTTGTTTTTGTGTGGGTGTGTGTGTGGTGTGTGTGGGGTGTGTGTGTGTGTGGTGTGTGTGTGTGTGTGTGCTTTGGAGTGCGTGCGTGGTGCGTCCGCGCCGGGCTTTGGAGGGGTGTGTGTGTGTGTGTGTGTGTGTGTGTGTGTGTGGTGTGGTTGTGTGTGTGTGTGTGCGCGCGCGCGTGCGAGGGTTGCGTGCTTTTTGGTGTGTGTTTCCCAAAACCTTTTTTTGAATAACACTTCCTTTTTTTTTTTTTACTTTTTGTGTTAGGTTGGAATTTTCCCTCGGCCTTGGGCTTTCAAAAAGTAAAAAACTCTTCTCTCTCTCTTTCCCTCTCTCCTCTTCCTCTCTTCTGTGTCTCTCTCTCTCCTCTTCCGCCTCCCCCTCTTTCTTTCTCTTCTCTTCCCCCCCCCTTCTCTCCTCTTTTTCCACCCCTTTCTCTCTCTCTCTCTCCTCCTCTCTTCTCCCTCTCTCTCTCCTTCTCTCCCCCCTTTGTGGCTGTTGGGAAGTCGTTGTCAAGGCTCCCGCTTAATTTTTTTTCATCCCGGGAAAAAGAGGTGATGTCGTGTAACAGAAAAACATAGCTTGCATTGACTCATGTGATCAAGACCCGCCAGAAAGTATGCCGTGCTGCAATGATGTGAAGTAGACTGTTGTAATGTCCCTGACAAGTATTCACTTTTGAAATGATGCCTGACGTATGCACCTGTTGCAAGATCCCTGACGTATGCACGTGCTGAATGATGCCGCAGTTGCACCTTTTGCAATGTCCCCGGACAGTAGACGTGTTCAATGTGCCTGAAAAGGGAGAACGTGTGAAATTGCCCCCAAGTATGCACTGTGCTATCGTTGCTTGAAAGTATGCACTGTTGCAATGATGCTGACAAGATGCTTTGCTGCTGACCCTGACAGTTGACGTGCTGAAATGATGCCTAAAAGTATGCCGTGTGCAATGATGCCTGACAGTATGCCTGCTGCTATGTTGCTTGCAAGTATGCACCGCTGCTATCGTTGCTTGAAAGTATGCACCTGTGCTATTTTTGTTAAAAGTTGCAGGCTGATGTTGTTTGAAAGTATGACGTGTATCGTTGTTTGACAAGTATGCATGTGCTATCGTTGCTTGAAATTTTGCACTGCTGAATGATGCTGACAAGTATGCATTGTGCTATCGTTGTTTTACCCCCTGTGTGCTGGAAAGAAAAAGAGGAAAGCCAGGGGTAGACTTTTTAATGACAGGGGGGGTGGGGAAGGGGGGGGGGGACCAAAAAAAGGAGAGGGAGAAAAAGGGGGGGAGAAGGACAGAGGGGGGAGAAAGGATTAAAGGGAGAGAGAGGGCGGAAGTTTAAAAGGGGGAGAAAGGGGAGGGGTGTGGCAACGGGGGGACTGGGGGACCACAAGGTTGAAAAAAGAAGAGGAGAAGGAGAGAGAGAGGGGAGGAGAAGAGGAGAGAGAGGAAGAGAGAGAGAGAGAGAGAGAAGACAGAAGAAGACAGACAGACGGAAGGGGATGCTACTTCCGTGGCTCCGTTTGAGCAAGTACTGTCGTCTAGGGAGATTCGATGGGTATGATGGGTCAGGACCCCACATAAAACACCACAGCAATGCGGGGCCCACTTGAGGGTTGCCTCACGAGTTTGAAACGATGCTCGTGTGGATTGCCAGCGTGGGGTGGGGCCCAGCGAGCCGGGGGTTTGTAGTGTGAGCGGGGAGGGGGTGGTGGCGTGGGGGTTTTAAAGCCCCTAAGGGGCACAGGGAAAATGAGCGTAAAAAAAAAAAATGTGCGAAATTTTGTTTGATCATTTGTTAAAAATGTTTTACCCAAAAATTTTATGCTCTTCGTTGATAAAGGCGTTGTTTGACGGAAAAATGTCGAAGAAAATTTTGAAATTTTTTACGGCAAAGTTATGATTGTATGTATTTTTGATTGGGATTGCTCTTCCCTTTGGGCGCAAAGGTAAAATGTATTTAAAAAAAATAATAAAACAGCTTCAAGTACATTTTGTATCAGCCAAATGTGACTTGGGTTATTTGTACAGTTCGTGTTTTTTTTTCTGTGGACATGGGTAACTGGTTGGATTTCCACTTTTTTCATCTTTGTACCCGTCCATCATCCCCAAAACTGTTGTCCCTTATCACTGTGGAAATTAAAGATGCAAAAGCAAAATCGAACACGGTGCAAACGTCACAATTCACTGATGTGCTGACGCGTATTGTCTCCATATACTGTTCCCCCTCTTCTTCTCTCTCTCTCTCTCTCTCTCTCTCTCTCTCTCTCTCTCTCTCTTCACTCTCTCTCATCTTCATCTCTGCTTCTCTCCCCTCTCTCTTTTCTTTCTCTCTTTTTCTCTCAAACGACAGCAGACACAGACACACCACACACTCATGAGACCCCACAAAAAACCAACACACACACACACACACACACACAAAAACCCACAACAAAACAAAAAACAACACAACACAAAAAACCCCACACAAACACCACACAAAACAACACACACACCACACACCCCACACAATCATGCAGAACCAAAAACACAAAACACACACACACAAACACACAACACACACACACACACAACACACACAAACCAACAAAAAACAACAACAAACACACACACCACCAAAAAACCCCACACACCCCCACACACACACACTTCTTTTCACCCCTGATCTGTCTGGACGGGGGTTGAAAGGGTTGTGGAAAAGGGGCTGTCCGCCTTGGGACGTTCGGGCAAAAACGCTTGATCCCCTTTAAAGGGCGGAATGGGCACCTTTGGGGCCCGAACCAATCCCTTATCCTCCGCCACAAAGGGGGCTGGGCTGCGGGGTAGGGCTGTCTACGGCCATGCCCCCCGTGGCCCGGTGAAAAATACAGCTCCCCCAAAATTGGGCTAATGCGCTGAAATTCCCGTTGCGGTCATTGCTTGGGTGAAGATGGAAAAAGTATAAGGTGTGGGGTGTGTGTGGGTGGTGTGTGGTTGTGTGTGTTGTGTGTGTGTGGGTGTGTGTGTTGTGAGGTGGCGTGCGCGGCGGCCCCCGGGCGTGTGTGTGTGGTGTGCGTGTGCGTGCGTGTGGCGTGGGGTTTTGTGTGTCTGTGTATTGCAAAGGGGCGTGGTGAGAGCGTGCGTGGTGGCGCCGTGTGTGTGTGTGTGTGGTGTGTGTGTGTGTTGTGTGTGGTGTGTGTGGTTGTGTGTGTCAGTGGGGCGTGTGTGACTTACAAAAGACTTAAATTTGAGAAAAAACCCCTTTCCAGACATGCGCTTTGGGCTCTTGCGGGTTTTAAACGCTGTATAATTCCTTTTACATTAATTAATGAGTCGAGGTCTGTGCGGCCTTTGCCCCTTTTTACTATCAAAAGTTCCCAAAACACAGATCCTGCCCCCTTTCGTTTTTCTATTTTATCCCGTCAATAATTACCCAAAAGCGTCGACCCCCTTCGCGCGGCCCGAAGGTTGCAGTAGCTGAGAACCCCAAAAGCCAAATTTTCCCATGGTACTATTCCTAACGTTGCGTGTGGGCCCGTACGAAATTTTGTGTTTTTCGACTTTCTCTAAAACTGTATTAACCACCTTCCTCATTAGTTTTGAAAGAAAAGCCGTATAGATTAGACGAGTGAGGGACCGTTTTTTAGTTTGGTTTTTAATTTTAAAATTCGGCGCTTTCCCCTTTTTTTTTTTCTTGTATTTACTTTTTCAGTTTAAAATTTGTTGTGTTTTCATTTTTTTAAAATAAAAATTCATTTTTTTTTTTGGTTTTTTTTTTTTTTTCGAGAGTTTGGAATTTTAAGGCGAGTTGGTCTTTTAGGGTGCTGTTCATCGTAGTACTTGAAACAAAAACATGTGTGTGTGTGTGTTGTGTGTGTGTGTGTGTGTGGTGTGTGTGGTGTTGTGGTGTGTGTGTGTTTGAGGGGAAAAAACACAGGGTGAGTTGTGTTTCCATTTGTGGGATAAAAAAAACAGAAAAAACATTTTGTTTGCTACACCTGTTACATCAACAAAGTTATTCCTTTTTGAGTGTGAAAACAAACAGAAACTATTTTGTTCTGTAACCCGTTCATCAACAAAGTTCAAAGAACAATTAAAGGCAGGAAGGTCTAATTGTCCTTCTGGTTTAAGGGAGCTTTATTGTTTGCATTGAATTGAAACATTGACAAAATTTTTAAATTGCACAAGGACAAACAATAGTTAGAAAATTGGGGGGTAGAATCATTGTAAGTTTTTAAGTTTGCCACAAGGACAAAATAGTTAGAAAATTGTGTGGGATATTTGGGGTGGAACGGACAGCACGCGCGCTCGCGTTTGGGGGTGTGTAGGGTGGGGTAAGAGGGGGGGGGGGGGGGGTGGGGGGTGTATTGGGTTTAAGATAGTGGGTGCGAGTGGAGCATGTGTGTGTGTGTGTGTGTGTTTCGCGGTGCTTGGGGCGTGGTTTTATGGGTTGTGTTTTGTGTGTGTGGTGTGTGTGTGTGTGTGTGTGTGTGTGTGTGTGTGTTGCAAGCATGCGGCGTGCATGGTGTGTGGGTGTGTGTGTGTTTGTGGTGTGTGTGTGTGTGTGTGTGTGTGTGTGTGTGTGTGTTTTTCTTTCTGCGTTTTTTCACCACGCGAGCCACATCAAATACGCGGAAGGAAGAGCTGCTCGGAAAAAAATAAAAAATACCCGTTTTTCTCTTTTCTTTTATTTTTTCAATTCTGATTAGAACTTGTCATCTTTTGCTTTTTCCAAATTCCCGCTTTGCTATATTTGTGTCTGTTTGTATCTGCTATCTACCCTCCCCCCCCCCCCCCCCCCCCCCCCCCCCCCCCCCCCCGTCCCCGGGCCCCCCCCCCCCCCCCCCCCCGCCCCCCCCCGTCCCTTTTCCGGTCTCAGGAGGAGGAAACCCCCCTTGTTTTGCCCTTGACTGACCCCTCGCTCCTTGTGTTCGGGTTTTTCGCGCTTTTTTTTTCTTCTTTATTTTTTTTTATTTTTTTTTTTTTTTTTGGGCCTTATGAATGAAACCAAGAGCCCAAAAACTATTTGCCCCCGTAGTTGTTAATCGGCGGACCCAAAAGGGGCACTACCCTCATTAAGGGAGAGAAGAAAGAGGGGGAAAAACCCCACAACCCACGAGCGCCGTACGCGCAGACGCACCACGCGCTCACAAACACACCACAAACACACCACACACACACACACACACACACACACCACACGAGGGCGGGGGGAGGGGGGGGGAGGGGGAGGCGGAGAGGGCCGGGCCATCTCTTTAAGCAGAAAGGGCAGGCTTTAATCCCGGGGTCTTGTTCAAACAGTGGCGGGCCGTGGCGGGCCTCAAGGACTGGGATGATCGGCGTGAGTCACGCGATATTAGATTTAGCGCCAGTGATCTGTCTTAATGGAATCACCGGGCGGCGCTCCTCGGCAATGTTGCGCCCTTAGCCGCCACAGTAACGCCCTTTTCCAAATCACTGCTCGCACAGGAGGGACGGGGGTGTGGAGTGTGGCGAACAGAGCAAAAGCACATATGAGAGAGAGAGAGAGAGAGAGAGAGAGAGACAGACAGACAGAGAGAGAGACAGAGAGATAGAAAGACAGTCAGAGAGACAGACAGACAGACAGTCACAGAGAGAGACAGACAAGACAGACAGGCAGACAGACACACAGACAGACAGAAAGGTAGTCAGTCAGAGACAGAGAGACAGACAAATAGAAAGATTGATGATTGATTGATCTTTAATACTCAAGGATGGAGATTTTAGGCCAAAGCCTAGTCTTACAATCTGTCCTTGTCATGCATTCATTATGTCAACACATATCATTCATACTGACAATTCAAACATAGCAACAAGGTTAATCTAAGTCTACAATGATAAGCAAACTATTCATAAAGTACTAATGAGATGAGGGGATGGTAAAACAGAAGGAGCTTACAAACAAACAAACAAACTACAGAGAGAGAGGTCAGAGGAGGGTGGGGAAGAGAGAATGGTAGGTAGGGGGTGGAGAAAAGGGATGGTAGACAGGTGGGAGTGGGATGAGACAGAGAGAGAGACAGACAGACATACAGGACGGAGAGACAGTTAGAGACAGAGAGAGACAGACAGAGAGAAAGCGAGAGAGAGAGGAGAGAGAGAGAGAGAGAGAGAGAGAGAGAGAGAGAGAGAGAGAGAGAGAGAGAGAGAGAGAGGAGAGACAGTCAGTCGGAGAGTGACAGACAGACAGACAGACAGAGAGACCAAGACAGACAGCGACGGACAGCAGACAGACAGTCAGACAGCAGTCAGACAGAGCGGCGGTGGTGGTGGTAGCGAAGGTAAGACAGCGGAAGAAGAGAGGGTTTTGCGGTGATAACACGATGCCGGCGGGTACTAAGCCTCGTTCAGCTCTTCATCAGCAGATCCCCGCCTCTTTTGGAACTGTCTGTCACTGGGGTCAGCTGGATCACAGAACCCTCGGTGTGTGTGTGTGTGAGGGGGGGGGAGGGGGGAGGGGGGATGGGGGGGGGGGGGGTGACTGACAGACAGCGTCGGCCAGCTTCCTGCCCCATGTTCCGGCCTGAGACGTCCACTCCCACAGGGGGGCCACTCATGGTCTGCCTGTGACGTGACCTGTTTGTCACACGGCGGATGGACTCGGCCCACGTTGGGGGCTGCTTCACACACACACACACACACACACACACACACACAACACACACACACACACACACACACCATACGTACGCGCGCACGCACGCACACACACAGCACGCACACACGCACATATACACGCACGCACGCGCGTACGCGCACACACACACACACACACACAACACACAAACACACAACACACATCACAACGCGTGCGCGTCCGCTCGCGCGCGCACGCACGCACGCACGCACACACGTAGGAACACGCACGCACGCACACACGCACACACACACAGCACACACACACACACACACACACACACACACACAGCACACAACACACACCACACACACACACCACACACACACACACAATTTCACACACACACACACACACACAACACACACACACAATTTCACACCACACCACAACACACATACACACACACCACAAACACACACACACACACACACACACACACACGCACACACACACACACACACACACACACACACACACAAAAACACACACACACACACACACACACACACAACACACACACACACATTGTTGTCACACGAGTCTAGAGAAAAGGCAGCAACAGTCTGACTCCATTCTCAGGGAGGGATGGGGAGTCGGCGCTTCCTTCCACACAAGAGACAGGAGTGACTGATGGCGTGGCGGATACCGTCTCCATCCTCAGACCGACTCGTGCTCTTTGTTGTCAGGAGAAGTGTGTGGTCAGTTGGGTGTGCCCTGGTGTGAACACCAAATGAACTTGTCACTCCTCGGCACATGCCTGATGATGATGGTGACCAGCGCACCGTCCTCCTCCTCCTCTTCCTCCTCCTCCTCCTCCTTCTCCTCTTCTCACGTCCGGCCCGTCGGCCCGTAGTGACTCACTCACTGGTCTGGCTAACTCGTCAGGTCAGGCCAGACTTGAGTGAAAGGGTGGTGGGGGTGGTGGTAGGGGTGGGGGGTGGGGGGGATGTCGGGCAGACAGGGCGCCCAAACCCGGACCGATGTCACTACTATCTATAACACACAGAAGAACGTTCTTCGGTGAGGGGAAAACTGATCGACTTTGAAATGGGGAATCAACAGAAAAAAAAAAGTGTGGAAAAAAAACAAATTAAGATTGCGTTAAGTGCAAAAAAACACTTTGAATGTCGACCAACAGAAATAACAATTCACATGTGTGAACGGGAACAAGAAAAAAGAGACAGAGAGACAGAGACAAGGGGGGAGAGAGAGACGAGAGAGGAGGAGAGAAGAGCAGAGACAGACAACAAGCAACCCATACAGACAACGGCACATAAGAGATGGAACGAGAGAGAGAGAAGAGAGAAGGAGAGGAGAGAGAGAGAGAGAAGAGGAGAGGAAGAGACAGACAGCAGACAGACAACAGACAGACAGACAACAGACAGACACAGACAGACAGAGAGACAGAGGAGAAAGAGAGAGAGAGAGGGGGGGGGGGGGAGGGGGGGAGAGAGAGAAAACCATTTCTGGAATTTTAAAAAAATCATCCTCCGGCTCTTCCAAAAGATGTCGAAAATGTTTTTTCCAAGGCTAAAACTGTTTTAAGATGATAACAGAGGGGGAAAAAGGTACTCGAAACGAAAAGAAAAAATACAAGACGGAGGAGCTCCCAGGGAAATTGGTGGTGGTAGTGTAGGAATGAAGAGGTTTAGGGAGAGATTTGGGGCGGGGCAAATTGGGCAAAACCCATTGGCAATTCCCTGGGCCCCCCCTTGCCGGCTTAGGACTGTCGGGCTGGCTGTGGGGGGAGAGGTGGGCAATGACCTTGCGCTGGCTCTGGCACCGCCCTTCCTACCGCCATTTCTTCCCATCCCATCCCTACCTAGCGCTCACGCGCGCACGACAGACCGCGTGCGCGCGTTGCGCACCACAGAAAACACGACAAGCGGCACATATACAGACACACACGCGTGTGCGCGCACGCACGCACGCACACGCACACACACACACACACACACACCAAGACTCTTGCCCTTTCGTGAGGGCCAAGGTCTTTGCTCTCTCTCTCTCTCTCTCTCTCTCCTCTCTCCCCTCTCTCTCTCTCTCTCCTCTCTCTCACACACAACACACCACACACACTTTCGCTCTCTCCGTATGTACACACACACACACACACACACACACAAACACACACACACATATATATATATATATTAATATATATTATAATATAGACAATGGTAGTAAATACCAGCAGAGATTTAAAAAAAATGCTCCAAACCGGACTGGGAGCAACATTTGTTAAAAGATAAGGTCTAAAACTATCTACAGCCTTTTTTCATGCAGCAAATCATCGGGATGGGGTGGGTCTGTGCTGCCGGTGATTTTTTTTTATCTTGTGTTGTCTGTCATCACGTGCTGTCTGTTTTTTTTCGTGGCGTTTCGGGTTTTCTTGTTCATGAAGGAATTTCACTTGTGCTGCAGTTGTTAACCATTTCTATCCTAGTATTTAAAGTTGCCATTTTGTGTTTGCATGTATTATGTACTTTTCTGTTGAGCATAGGTTAATTTTTTGAAATGTTGTTGTATGGTGCTGCTCTTTCTATGATTTTCCAGGATTATTTGTAGTCTATCTTTTCTCTTTGAGCTTCCAGATGTATTTACTCAATTTGTTTGGTTTTTTTTATCTTTCTTTGTTAAATGACTGTTTGTGGTTTTCATATCTAGTTTTAAATTGGTTTTCAGTGATACCTATATATGTTTCTTCTGCGTTCTTGATGTTACAGTGGCTTGGTACACAATGCTGTTTTAGAGGCATTTGTTGCTCAGAGGGCAAAGAAAGATACAAAAACCAAACAGAATTGGGGTAAATACATCTGGAAGCTCAAAGAGAAAAGATAGACTACAAAATATCCTGGAAAATCATAGAAACAAAGAAAGATACAAAAACCAAACAGAATTGAGTAAATACATCTGGAAGCTCAAAGGAAAAAGATAGACTACAATATATCCTGGAAAAACATAGAAAAAGAAAGATACAAAAACCAAACAGAATTGAGTAAATCATCTGGAGCTCAAAGGAAAAAGATAGACTACAATATATCCTGGAAAATCATAGAAACATTCCCAAAAGAGCACAAATTATCCAAGATATTCAACAAAAACAGCATCAAATTATCATACCCATGTATGCCCAACCTAAAACATCATTGATTCAACCAACAAATGAAAAGCAGCACAGAGAAAAACGAGGGTGATGAAGGAAATCTGCAACTGTATCAAGAAAGAACAGTGCCCTCTGAGCAACAAATGCCTCTACAACAGCATGTGTACCAAGCCACTGTAACATCAGAGAACGCAGAAGAAACATATATAGGTATCATAAAACCCAAATTTTAAAAAAAAAGAATTGCAAACCACAAACAGTCATTTAACAAAAAAGATACAAAAACCAAACCGAATTGAGTAAAAACATCTGGAAGCTCAAAGAGAAAAAGATAGACTACAATATATCCTGGGAAAATCATAGAAATCATTCCCAAAAGAGCACCCAAATTATCCAAGGGTATTCAACAAAACAGCATCAAATTATCATACCATGTTTTGCCCAACCCAAAAACATCATTGATTCAACCAAAAAAATGAAAGCAGCACAGAGAAAAACGAGGGTGATGAAAGGAAATCCTGCAACTGTATCAAGAAAGAAACAGGCCCTCTGAGCAACAAAAGCCTCTACAACAGCATTGTGTACCAAGCCACTGTAACATCAGAAGAAACAGCAGAAGAAACATATATAGGGTATCACTGAAAACCAATTTAAAACTAGATATGCAAACCACAAACAGTCATTTAACAAAGAAAGATACAAAAACCAAACAGAATTGAGTAAATACATCGGAAGCTCAAAGAGAAAAAGATAGACTACAATATATCCATGAAAATCATAGAAAGAGCAGCACCATACAACAACATTTCAAAAAGATGTAACCTATGCTCAACAGAAAAAGTACATAAAACTATGCAAACCACAACTGGCAAAATTTAAATACTAGGATAGAAATGGTTAACAACTGCAGGCACAAGTGGAAATTCCTATCAGTGAACAAGAACCAGAAACGCACGAAAAAACACAGACAGCACGAGAGAAAGTAAAAACACCGATTCTGACTCACTTGCTACTCCACCACGTTTTTGGGCTCATACACGCCGCGCAACAAAAGAGACAGACAGACAGACAGACAAGAAAAGAGAGACAGAGAAAAGACAGACGACAGAGAGGGGCAGACAACACCACACAGAGAGAGCAGGGTAAACCGATTGTTGGCACTGACAGCACAGACGAGCGAGCGCATGGCCCAAGGTGTTGGTAACCGAGAAACT
>JAFLJL010004385.1:0-17590 GCA_018398815.1 Conus ventricosus | reverse complement strand
TCGATCTGGTTTTGACAGAAATAGGATTACAAAACAGTTTTAGTTGCTTGAAAAAGGACGTATAAGCATGGTCTGTGAGATTGTGTTCACTCACAGAATTTCTGGAAGAGTTCAAAGATCATGTAAAGCACACACTGCAGCATAGACAAAGTAAGACAAAGACATTCTTGGTACTGACCAAAACTTTAAGAGTGACCATGTTTTTGGTTTTATTCTGTTTGCACACAGTTTCATATATATCGGTGCAGACTGGACAAAATCATATCCATATTAAAATCATTCTGGATGAAAAGAAACTAAGATGGAAAATTTCACCATAATGTGTTCATAAAGTCAGTGCAATATGAAACTGACTGGCCTGCCATAAATCCATATGAGAAATTCAAATTATCGTTAAATTAATTGTTAATCAAATCTGTGTATTCTATATCCAGGCATTACTTCTACACTCTTCTCTCCAATAGCACGATACCTACTCTTAACCTTATTACTGTCATGTATTCTGTTTCATATATCAAGTCTCAGGGAACATGCAATTTGATGTGCAGCAGAACAAGCAACGAGTAAATTATATATGTTTGCTATAGTGAATGGCAGTGAGAAAAAGAATGAAAGTGAGAGAGCTTGAGATAGGAAGAAAGAATGGGGGTGGGAGGAGTTGAGGGATGGATGTGGAAGAAGGTAGTCTGAGACAAAATATTTCATCATTAAACTATTGTGCCAGAACATTTACTTCTAGCTATAATGCAGATTCACACCATATTAAAATGTTAGAGAACTGAACAGTAAAACATCTGAGTAAAATTGTCTTGCCTATTCAAATGGGATCAAGACCCATATAAATATGTTGCATTTGACCTTTTTCCATTGCATTTAATCATGGTTATTTTTGTTACACGTCATACACTTCATTTCCAACTCAAACATGATCCCAAGGCCATCTATTGATTGTTACTTCCTTTGAAGTTTGAACAGACATGAAAAAGGTACTGACAGTTTAATTCTAAAGTAAACTTAAGGAAGAAGGCAAAATCCCATGCACATAATACAAACATAAAGAATGAAATTCCATGCAGATTAACAAATCTATATTGTGTTCAGGATGGCCTGGTTGCCTTGGTGGTAGACAACAGAGTTAGCATTCAGATGTTGCCAGTCTGAATCCTTCTGGGGCCCAACCCCCATCCCCCACATAAAAAACGCTCCCATCATCCCCCATGGTCCAGAGCATCCATTTTCAGTTTCATCTTCATGTCGTTCCAGGAAAATCAGTGTAGCGTTAGGTCTCCCACCTACCATTTTCTTGGGACAGTTATCCCCATCAGCCACATCTTACTTGGTGGATGTAGACATTAATCTGAACAAATGTTATGTTTTTCTCATTATTGCAGAAAACTGTTGTGATCTGTGATCAGAATTTGGAGTAAGCAATCAATCTTTCTACACTTTTACACCATGAAACCATGCTGGAGCAGTCTGGTGCCAATCATACTAGGGATTACAATATAACTTAAGATCACCTGGGAGTTACAGCAATTGAAAAAAAGATCACGGAGAGGGAACAGATTTCAATTACAGTTGGCAGTTTTCATTTTCTCTGACATTCTGGAGTTGTCATTACGTCGTCACATCAGTTTTGTCCCATTCTTAGCACTAAGAGCAGATTAGGTGTGTGTCCCCTCCTTGATGCCTTTGATTTCACATAATTAATGGTGGTGGATTTGAGACATCACCACCGAGATTCAGGAAAAGGGAAATACCTTGTTTTGCCGTCTGTGTGCACACACCAGTGTTGGTTTCCATCACACTTTCCTATTCTTTGTTATTCAAAATTGGGGTGTAGCTCAAGAGATTGATGGCAAGTAGGTAAAGAGATCATCAGCCAGGAGACCAAGAGATTTGAAATAAATCTTACTTCAAAAGATTAGGGGGCCGGATAGCTCAGTTGGTAGAGCGACCGGACTCGTGATCCTGGGGTTGCGGGTTCGAATTTCGGTATAGGGGGATTTTTCCCTCGGAGTTAACATTGGTTCTGACTCCATTCCCCATATAGTCCTTCGAATGAGACTATAAACCGAGGTTCCGTGTGTGAACGCACGCATAACATCTTGCACACACGTAAACTCCCATCACCAACTTTCGGAAGAGAAGGCCAGTTTGGCCGTTGGTATGGATGACACGTGACACATAGCATGCACCTTCCCCGAAGATAGAGTATGGCTGCCTTAATGGCGGGATAAAAAAGGGTCATACACACAAAACTCCACTGCCTGGCTATACAGGGAGTGTCCGCAGGAGTATCAGCCTGCGTACGCAGAAAAAAAAAAAAAAACTTCAAAAGATTGAAGATAAAATAGTCAAGTGAATCTGACTAAGGAATGCCTAGCACTCTACTTCCTAAATCTAACTTTTGAGGCCCTGGGCATGTGTATGTGTGTGTGTGTGTGTGGTGTGTGGGGGGGGGGGGGGGGTATGCTATGGAAGGGGGAGGCAGGGCATTATACCAGATCAGACTGCAAAGGCAGCATCTTTCAACACACACAATTTGTGCTGTGGGCACTCTGCAAGTGCAAATGCCTGAGAGCAATAAGACCAGCACTTGAGACATTCTATGTGATGCATGTGCTGCTTTTCTGGTTGTCACATTGACATTTTGATATCAAACCCATAATTATTGTCTGTCAAATGCCTCATTGTTGTTGCTATCAAATGATATGTTCTGTTTTGGATGACACAATTTTGTCTCAAAAAGCTTCCGATTCAATGACACATAAAACATTCACTATTGTGGCAAACAATATTTAGTCCTTGTTGATGGGGGTAAAACGTTAAACCTGATTAGAGGGTCTGATTTGGGCCAACGGACTTTAAGATGTTAGTTAAGAAGAATTTTAAACACTCTAATACACCAACATGAATAAGGGCCCTGCTGTCTTCAGTGTTGAGAAGATACTGATAATGTATGGCATTCCGATACCAGTCCACCAGCCAAGCCAACGAAGCATATAACTATGAATGTATGATTTTATTTTTGTATTGATTTTTTCAGGGAAATTCATACAGCAATATAGTCTTGCATTGCTTTCTCCAAAGGGACCACATGGTGATTTGGTTAGCTTTCTTTAATGACTGTCAGAAACAACAAGTTGGTACTTTTCATCCCCTGAAAAACTATCCATTCCAAACTGTCCAACACATCCATTTTCATTTTAAAATTGACCATTGTACACCAGCCTGCAACTACCATTTAGCCCAACAAAATGTATAGAAAAATAATTAATGCAGAAATAAGCAAAAGTCAGAAACCACACTGTCCCCACAAATCTGACAATGCCTCACCCATCCTCCAATCATCTAAATACTTATATACTTAATTCATTCTATTGTTATTAATTTTCTGGCTGTTATCTCTCTTGACTTATCTTGAACATCGGCTGCTTTTATGTGTTGGGAAAAGAAACACAGATAATTACAATGTTGAACGTCATGCAACTCATGCTGCAATTTCACCTCACTCTACATTAATATGAAACAGTTGAAGCATACAGCTCTGCTTCAATGAACTCCATTGACATTGTCTGCTAAACACACTAAATGACAGGCCAAAACATATTATTTTTCAGACCTACTTTAACAGTGATGAAAATCATCATGATTATAATTTGAGGTCATCAAGATCAAAACCAAGTGCCTGAAAAGATCTCAAGTGCTGTTATTTTCATTTTGTGTGTATTACGGATTCAGTTGTGCCATCATCTTGTGGCAGGAGCAGCAATTGATCCAAAGAATAAAGCACACCCACAGCGAAGACAACATATGTAAACAAGAGTTTGCTTAAGCTTATCACATATTTGTATATGTTCTCAAAAACAAAGAAACCAGGTAGTTTCGATAGTGTTAAACTTTATGTTTGTTCTGTCTTCAGAAATTCTGCAAAGCAGGATCAGCACATTTTAAAGTTATCACTGAAGCAGTATACACTTCTCATCCACATATGCAAATTTTGATTCTGCGCTGAATAAGAGAAGGTAAGTGGTTTCTCATTTTTCGTTTTCATTGTCGTAAATGTTATTTGTTTTTGCCTGAAGAAGACCCAAGAGGTTGAAATGCATTGTGTCTTGTCCTGTGCACTGTTTGTCTGTGTCCCTGGCGGTAACTAACCCCTTCTCCTTCTAATTTCACATATGCAAATGTTAGTAGAGAGTGAGTTAAGACCCACCTTTAGTTACATATTCAACATTAAAGGATTTAATACACCTAAAAACACTGATTTATTTCTGTACCATATTCAACTTTCACAAATATTTAATCCATTTCCCCACTTTTCCAATGTATTTACTTTCTTGTTTCTATTTTTATTATAGGGAATAGAAATCAATAAAAGAGATATTCTGTGTCAGTTAAATCTGATCAAATGTCTGACATTTCCTTTTCGAGGAAGTTCAGTCACCAAGTAATTAGAGGCATTTTACTGTTGGCAATGAAAATGGACACTCCTTTGATCAGCAGTAAATCCTATAAAAGACTTCTTTTATGACAGCTCCAACAGTCAGCTGGGCTACAAACAACATGGATAAGATTGAACTGTAATTGTTTTAATGTTGCTGAACTCATTGAACTGTAATTGTTTTAATGTTGCTGAACTCATTCTGGACCACTTATGACTCATGACAAGATGGTTGCTGCACCAGCCGACTTGCAAGATAATTCAGACTAGTGAGTGCAGTCCTTTTGACAAGTTCAATTATTTACAGTCGGTGCCATTTTTCCATGCTTATCTCCCTTCAAGCATAAGTTTCTGTGTCTTTATTGCCCTGGAATTTTTCATGAGCGTGTGCACTGTTTTTTCTGTTTTTTTTTTTTCTTTTCCACAGCAGCTCAGACCATGAGGTTGAGTTTGTTCAACAGTCCGAAATGAGTAAAGCGTATTTCAAGCACAGATTGTGTACATCTACTTCTATGATGTGGATACCCCTATCAAGGACCAACTCTGTTCTGCATTAACGAATGATATTTTGAATGTTTTCTTGAATTCTGCTTATGAATTAATTTGTTTTGTCTATACAAACTTGCCAGAACAAATACAAAGATATGTGAACATCTATGATACTGGGTGATATTGGGTAATGGGAGAACTATTCAGTGGTATCCAAACAGTGGGGTTGCCACCAAGCTGACACCGTTGAAATCGCACGGATCTTCAGCATGAAGCCATGCTGCTCCTTGAAATCTTAAAAATCTGCAGGCAGTTTCTTCTGCCTGAGCACAACAAGACATACGACTGCGAAATAGTTCTGTGTCGAGTGATAATGGAGTATGTGTGCGTGCATGCTTATGCTAGCGTGCATGTGTGTGTGGACTGGCTTATTCATTTATTTACATATTCATCTACTGCCTGTTTCTTTGTTTGTTTGTTCAATTCATTTCATTTATTTAGTCGCTAAGTTATCTTACTAGCTATTTAACTTGCTAGCACATTTTTATTTAGCTGTCCCATATTCTGTGCCTTCTCAATGGCATCGCACCCATACCACTCATTCCGACCCCTAGTCTACAGCCACAGCCCAGGCACTAGCAATCCACATGGAGAAGTCAATGTCAAGTCGTTATGAGGCAACCCACCAGAACAGACACTGCACTGCTGCCAAATCACTTTTAGAGATGTTGAGTGGTGCCTGTTCTGATGCAACATACGCAGGACACCACCTGCTAGGCTCCCTGCAACGAACAGTAACTATGAAGTCATGGAGGCAGTATGAGTGAGGTCTCCTTCTGGAGGGCACCATCATGTCTGTCCAATGACTGTCTCAGATTTACGATAACTGTGACCCAGACAGAATAAAAGCAGGGCATTTCCCCCCCTTTTTTTTTTCTTTGTATGTGGAATAACAAAATAAATAACATAAAAATGTTAAAAAACAACAACAACCCAGGGCATAGATGTGGAGAGGCAATCAAAACTGTGGTCACTGTTGGAGCAGGACATGAAGGGCCACAGAATTTCAGACTTTTTTTTTTCATTTGTTTTTTTTCCTTCTAAATGATGGTTGATAAGGATAAGGATGCATACCTGTCAAGTCTTACGTTTTTTCCGTAATTCTTACGGATTTTCGACATTTTTCAAGTCTTACGGCGTACGGCAAAAACCTTAAGTATTTTCCACCAAAAAAAAAATCTGTTGCGATGGTTCGTCTGGAGCTTTTGTTTAATCGCGCGGTAACTGCATTGTGCAATCAGTGGAAGTTATAGTCTAGATGCATGCGCAAAGCATTCTACCAACACTTCCTTCACTTACGTGTGTCAAAGTTGTACTCGAGCTATAACGTTCGACAGCATGGCTTCAAAACCTCCGGCTAAAAAACCGAAGCTCTACTTCGGTCGCTACCAAACTGAGTGGGAGACAGAAAGGAGTTTCAAAAGTTAATCACAAGTTCCGAGGAGGGGAAGGAATATGCATACTGCAAAGCGTGCAGAAAATCAGTGAAAGTGTCGGCGTCAGGTCGTTTCGATGTGGTTCGTCATTTCCAAAGTGAAACGCAAGGATTTTGCTTTTTATGGAATTTAAAATTGGAGTCAAATCATTGCTGAGTTGTGGTATTGTGTTCATCAAAAGTGAGTACAGTTCCTAGTGTTGTATAAAATGTCACAGTGTGTTTGTATGTGTGTGTGTGTTACAGTGTATGCATGTTTGGCATGGTTTGTTTTTCTTAATGTTACAATTTTCTATATTCATGGGTTTCTTATGGTTTTTGGTTAAAACTTATGGTCAGACGATAAAAATCTTATGACAAGAGCCTAGAATAGCTTGACAGGTATGAGGATGATATGATGAAGCTATAGATTTCCTTTCAGGTCCGAGACTGCATGACAGGGCTGTACTCGATGCTTGATTTCATACTATATATCCTGGAATCAACCAGGCCAGAGAGATAAAGACACACACAGTGTTGGTCAAGCAATCTGAGCGACACTGTCAGAGATGTATCCATTAGGAGGATGAAATTGATTATGTGGTCCCAGTCTTCCCAAATGAGCCATGGGAAACTCTACTCTGGGTGAGAGCTGCACACATTTTTGTAAATTTCAAATGAAGAGAATGTGAACATTTGGATCAGATCTGTAGCTAACTGAAAACAAGCAAATTGTATTCAGAGGGGAACCGCCATTGTTGTGTTCATTTTGACTATAGATCTAATTCATGTTTCTTTGATGATCAATATTTTCAATGATAGTTCTCTGTGGTTCTCTTTTTTCTTTGATGGTGTGGGGTCTATTCATGATGTTGCTTACATTATGCTTGAGCTTTAGAGACTTTTCTATCAAATACTGAATAAGCAAAACAAATTTCCATGATGCAAGTTAGATCTACAAAGCAACCATACTTTGTCAATCAATCGTCTCTTGTGTCCCAGGACCATTTCCCAGTATCATAGACATTCACACATAATACATGGTAGACTGAACACAATATGTGCACACACATAAATAAAAGCAACAAATGCTCTGATTGTACTGTATGTGTGAAATCACATTTATATTATGACACACAATTTTACATAAATCCATGTCTCTAAAAAAATAATGTAACAAATTTAACATTATACTTTACTTCAAATAATTTATGATCGAATGAAATGAACATTTAAGAAAAACAAAAAAACCTTTCTGGTCACTGTTTTAAAATCTGTCCAAAAAGACCCGAACACTGTCATCACAGCAAAAATGTGAAAACCAGAGTTTATTCAAATGGGGAGTTTGCATTCCTGCATGTATCACACTTCTACTGGCAAAAGCAAAAATATCTGGAATTGATTTTCGTGACTGCTTCAGACAGTGCAACAATAAAAATGCTGCGCTACCTCACCAAAATATAATCAATCTATGAGAGAGAAGATACAACGAGAAAGAATTTTTAATCTATGCTTTAAAATTGTTTTGTTTCAGAACTACACGTTTGCAGACTAACTACACAGACTTTTGTGAACAAATGACTTGAATGACAACCACACTGACATCCGTTTGTAGTCTTTCCTTCAGTGGCAGCATTCAACACCTGTTAACTAACCAAACCTTATTCAGACCTGAGGTTCAGAGGGCTGAGACAGCAAGCTAACTTCACTTTTTTTCTTTTATACATGATCAACAGCTAGAATCCAAAGATAAATGATGATCAGAGACATGAGGCAGAACAGTTTCAGAAGCAAATGCACAAATACATTCATGTCTTGGTTACACGTACAAAAAATATTAGGCCTTACTAAAAGTAGTAGTGAACTAATAGGCTGCTTTAAGGAGTACGTGATACACTACTTTGATGGAATGCTGAAAGGCTTAAAGATTTAAGATTCAGGGTTCCTACAGACTCCCAAGAACAAAATTCAAGGAGTTTTCAGGGAGTTCTTTTTTTATCTCAAGGCTACAATACTTGCGTTAAAAACTGAAAAAAGAAATCGCAGTTTGATTTTTCTGCATTAGGTTGATGAAAAACATTATTTAAAAACCTTTTTGTACAAAGGAAGCAACAAAAACATTTGCTTTTTTACATATTTTTTTCATCAACCTGAACACAGAAAAATCAAACTGCCATTCCTTTTTTCAATTTTTATCACAGTGAGTATGCTAGCACACCACACATTAGAACATTAAAAAACCCAGACTCTTTGTATCAAATGCCAAAACACTAAAATCAGCTAAAAATGTCCATTTGTAAGAGAACATACAGACTATGCATGGTGTATAAGAGACTGGTTGGAGGAAAAAAAGAAACATAAAACTCGTAAATTTTTTTTTTTTTTACATTGTCGCAATCCTGGATTGCCGTCTGCTATTCAACCAAGGGAGATAATTTGTAACTTCATCAAAATTAATGAAGTTTCAAATTATCTCCCTTGGTAAAAAAAAAAAGCAGACGGCAATCCAGGATTGCGGCGATGTTTGTAAAAATGTGTTTTAAAATAATTTTTCATTAACCTCAATGCAGAAAAATCAAACTGCCATTTTTTTTTGCCACATGAAATTTTTTTTGGAGCTGATGGCTTGATTTTCAAAGTTTTTCAAGGATGTTTGGTCAACAGAACCATATTTTATTGATTTTCAAAGGTTTTCAAGGTCTTGAAATTCGCTGTCGGAATTCAAGGAGCATACGAACCCTGTAGATTCTAACACAAATAGTTGGAGATGACTGGAAAAAAACAAAAACACTGCACTGATCATAAAACAAAACAAAAAAAACCATTTGGTATTCTTGTTCCTTCCATGAGAATGAGGCCAGTACTTCTCTGGATCCCACTGGCACCTTCGGGTGTATCTTTGTCTTATACTTGTTCAGTGTTATCAGTCTACAGTGATAAGTCTTACCCACAAATGTGCATCTCTGATGCATAAAATTCCCATCTCACGCACTGGAATTCAGGCTAGTGCGTCACAAAGATGTACCAAAATTTATTGTGATGCACTGATTTTCTCTTGTATGCATTATAACTGAGCAGTGCGCCATGCAAAAGTGCTTTCGTCCTATCCACCACAATTAAAGTATTAAAGTTGTTAGAAACATAGCTTTCCTTAGCATTTTAGAATGTTCTGAATCAATGAACAACTTCTGCTTCTTCTTCTTCTGCGTACGCAGGCTGATACTCCTGCGGACACTCCCTATATGGACAGGCAAGTATTAATCCCATCTACCAACAAAGGGAGTGGAGTTGAGAACTCTTCTCTACTGAAAACCAACAAGAGTCATCAAAATAGACTACCCAGTCTATGATTGGACCATAAGAACATGTGATTCAGCTTAGCGAGCACGAAAACCATGGAAAACCATATGAAGTTTAGCTTTTCAGAATCACAACTGACAGGTCAGCTGTGGCTTGTCGGTGATAATCCAGCCAATGGAACAAAAGTTGTGAGAACTATGCACGCATCACGGATAATTAAAATGGCTCTGTTACGGACGTACAAATGTGTTACGCACTGTGCAAGAGTGGACAGTCTACATGGTTTCGTCAAAGGTTCCATAAATTTTCATCACTTGCCTGTGTCACCTGGCTTCCAATGATCATTACATCACGATTGGAATATGGTCAAGCAATGAATTATTTCAGCACTGAAGGAAAGTGCTTGTGTTGTGGAAATTCTGTGATGATAAGCCGAGAAGACATCACCAAATCAAGTTTCACAGTTAAAATCCTGATAGTGTAGGTACTCACATTTATGCATATTAGTAGTAGATATTACAGGGTTCCTACAGACTCCCAAGAACAAAATTCAATGATTTTTCAAGGAGTTTTTAAGAAGATTTTTCTTTAATTCAAGGCTACAATACATGCGTAAAAATTGACGAAGTTACAAATCATCTCCCTTGGTTAAGTAATGGACGACAATCTAGGATTGCAACGATGTTGCAAAAATTTGTTTTTTAAATAATTTTCAATCAACTTGAACGCAGAATAATCAAACTGCCATTTCGTTTTGGCCACATTAAAACTTCTTGGAGCCGATGGCTTGATTTTCAAAGGTTTTCAAGGAGGTTTGGTCAACAGAACCACATTTCATTGATTTTCAAAGGTTTTCAAGGAGGTTTGGTCAACAGAACCACATTGAATTGATTTTCAAGGGTTTTCAAGGCCTTGAAATTAGCTCTCAGAATTCAAGGAGTTTCCAGGAGCGTATGAACCCTGTAGATAATACTTCCTAACATTGGAACAGGAATCTAAATAGTGATCTAACACAATCTGGAATGTTTTATTAACTTTATTATTAGCACCTCTTTGCTGATCTATAAAAAAATCTCTCTTTGTGTATAAATTTTATGTGTGTAAGCTAATGAGAGCACAACTGTGCGCGTGCCTTATATTTTCAAGCAGTTATAAATGGTGACCCCCAAAATATTTTTGTGACCCCCTGAAAATTTAGAAACAAGTTTTTTGCACCAAGTATGACCGTTTATGGAAATAATTATCACAGGTCTAAGTCTGATGTTGGTAAATAAGCATGTCTTTTTTTTTCTTAAGCTCTCTACATTGATTACATAACCTTGTAATGCATCATTTCTTTGTTTTTGCTTGTTTTGGTCTGTTAGTTTTTGTTTGATTCAACTCTATCAGCGCTACATGGCTTGTTTCCCTAATGTATTTCTGATCTAAGACTGATTAATTCTGCTGTAAGTTTAAATAGCTCTTCATCGTGGCTACAATGTAAATGTTTTAAACAACACTCATTTTTGCTATATTTTACTAAAAGCAGTCAGAGAACTGCTTTCTTAATCAAGAGGCTACAAGTTTTCAGTGATGACTAAAATGAGCTGGCACTGGGAAATACTGGATTCCACAATAGCTGAAGTCCAAAGGGATAAACAATAAATAACCTGTTGCTTTACTGCTGACAACCATCATTCCATCAAAAGTAAGTTTGGGGTTAGGCAACTAGCAAATCAAACCACTGTCATCTGAAAATGAGTTGGTCAGAGGTTTGAGAGCACATTCAGTTATCAGTCTTTCTTCTGGGAATTAAAAAAAAAAATCACTCTTACTGCTGAGTAAATATGCAACCCAGTTGGACTAAAATTCAAATAAAGTAAGTGTGCGGTGTGTGTGCATGCCTGTGTGTGTGTGTGTGTGTGCGCGCGCGCGTGCATGTGTGTGTGTGTGTGTGTAAAGGGCATGTGTGTGGTGTGTGTGTATGTATGGGTATGCACATGGTTCCCGAGTTTAGCGATAGTGATAGTACTAGTGGTGGTGGTGGTGAGGGTGGTAGTCATAGCGAGGGTGGTGATGGTATGGATGCGTGAGTGCATGCATGAGTGCGAGTGCGAGTGTGTGTGTGTGTGTGTGTGTGTGTGTGGTTGGCACATACTGAAAGGGCAATGAGTTGCTAGAGTGTGTGTGCTCATGTATACTGTGCTCATGTATACTGTCTGTTTAATTTGTCAACATGTTTTACTGTTGTTACTAACTTTAAATGAGATACATTTGAGAGTTTCTTTGAGCTCTGTCTAATTCTGGAGATTCGATAGATGAACATTTCATCATTATCATCATCCTAATACTTAAAAAAAAAAAAAGTATGAACAACGCAATGAAAGCATTTCAAACGGTCATCAACAAATATGTGCTCAATACACACAAAGTCCATGACATGGTTTCTGTATTGCAATTGTGTTGTCAGTCTATGCATGGTTTGTTTTTAATTAGAAGCTGTAAACTGTCAAGGAAAGGTGCGAATTCAAACCTACTGCAATTCAAGAGAAATCTCATTCATATGCGTTATGTACATTTCATCCAAATCAGAAATAAAACCAAAATTGGGTGATAAAACACATGGCAGCTTCTTTACTAAATTTAAACAGACTTTAATGTGGTTGCCTGGTGTGCCAGAGGACTTCTATTAACAAAACAGTGCTTGAACAGGAAAAGCAGTCTTTACCAGACCCCCCCCCCCCCCCCCCCCCTCCCCAAATCTTTTATAACAGTGATCACTGTTGGTCACTTAAACACAAAAATTTCCAATGTGTCTTTAGGCAGATTTCAGAATAAAGTAAATGAAGAGTGCGCAATACATTGTATTTAGGCAACTGCTCTGCAACTGCCATGTCCAATTAAAAATGGAGCTAGATGATATGGTTGTGTACAAATACAGATAATTTTCAATGTTTTCATGTTACATGTACAGTCTACTAAGCCAATGAAAACATGCTAAGAGGTGTGTGTGTGTGTCTGTGGAGGGAGGGGGAGTAAACAAAACAGCCCCCTTCCCCCACCCAACTGTTTCTCTTCAAGAATGAACACATACATTCATTTTTGGTAACACTATGACCTGTTTTTGTGTTCACTTCTCTTTTTTTTGGGAGAATGTTCTAGAGGTACTCTAGGAGAGAGTGTGTGTTGCGCATTCCATGACCCCTAGAATCTCCAGACCCAACTCCTACCTGACAAAGGTGAGACAGCTCTCTTAATCTGGTTGAGTCAGATTTTATGACCAAAATGTTTGCTTAAAGTTTGCTCTGTGTAGTCAAAGAAAATTTGCATGGGATGTAAAAAAACCCCAACCCTTTCCTTTCCTTCTATTTTCAGTAAAATGTACTTGATGAATATAATATAAATAGCCGATTTGAAGTAAAATCTACTCTTGTGTTATTCATCAAATATTGCACTTTCTGTAACAACAGTTGTTTAGTCATGAAAATTCTGTTTTACAACTTTTCTAGAACAGCAGCAGAACATACACCCTCTGTGTTCATTTTAGGAAATCATCATCATCATGATTTCCTGCATACATAGGCTACTAGTTAAACGAACCTGGTTTATGAGCTTGCTGGTTCAGTAGGTTAATTGGAGACAGTGAATTAATAATAAAACTTCAACTAACAAAACACAGTTTGATGGCCAAAATATCTCCACAATGCTTTACAAAAAGTGTCCTAAATCACATGATAAATCTGAAACACAATGGAAAAAAACCCTAAAGTTCCCTTCCCTACAAAAATAAGGAAACACACACACATGGCCAAAAAATGAATGTAGAATTGCATATAATAAAATAACAAAAAAACAAACAAAGAAAAAATACTGAACACATGCATGTTACATCATGTACACAACCTTCTAACACCATCCCATCTGTATTGCGCATCATGTTCTGCTCTCCACTCCCCCCACCCATATCTTTTCACCCATTTGTCTGTCACACCTGAAACAGGCAAACACTGTTCATCACACTCAAGTTCTAAGAATGAAGGAACAACTTTTGGAACAGATAAGTTTTGAGGTTTGACACAAAAGTAGAGATTCAGTTAAACTATTAGCGATTACATAAGTTGACATTTTGCTCTCCACAGGGAAAAAAAAAAATCATTCCACCAGCCGTAATGGCCTAAATGACAGCAGGGTCTAATCACTTATTCCACATGCTAGTTACAAACACACTCCAATGAGGAAGAATGCGTCTCCATTCTGTATTCCAACAGTCTTAAAAGATATAAATACACACACACAAGCAAAGACACACACATACAAGTGCACACACATATTCACAGACTGCATGCGCATTTTACAGTATTCTGTCTGTCTGTCTCTCTCTCTCTTGAACACACACACAAACATACACACACACATACACACTCACACCAGTATGTGCAGACACACACACTCACAAATCACATGTTCATTCTGCAACTCGTACACTGCTTGTGCATTTTACTATTTCAACACAAACTACATATACTAAGAGTTCACACAAACCAGTACACACACACACTCACAAACACACACACACGCACACACACACACACACACACACACACACACACACACAGAGTCACAAATCAAATGTTCATTCTGCAACCCATACACAGCTTGTGCATTTTCCAATTTCAACACAAAAACTATTTACACTAAGATTTCTCATACAAGCTTTGACTGTAAGTCTTTTTTTTCCAATTGTGACAAGTTTTCCAGTGAACATTCTTCATCAAATAAACATTGAATGCCTTCTCTGGGGAAATCAAACACTTGAACACGGAGACAACATCACACAAACAATTGGTCTTGATGGCTAAACACAGATATCTGCTCCAACAAATCCTCTCTGTGATACTGACAGAAGCAATTTTCATTCTTCATTGCTCATCGCTTGGGAGTGAGTATTTCCTGGGTATCTATGATCACAGGCTCACCATTACGCCAGCTAAGGTCAGAAGCCCGTCAGTCTCTTCACATGACATGTAACTGAGAAAAACATGTAGCACGCCTGTCAATTGTAGTCCTCATGCTTTAACAAGTCACTCCTCCTTCTGTTCCAAGTTGGTGTGGAACGAGCACTGCAGTTATCTTCACATGTCTCCCCACTGTTGTCTAATAATGGAGCATCTGAAACACAGTATAGTTCAAGTATCATGAAGCAATAAGTCTTGTAATATAAATGACCAAGTAATATCGATCAGCGACTTCAATAGTTAAATTACCAATTTCATAAACTGCATGAACTTAACAAGATGCATCAGAAGTTAATTTCCAAGCCTGGTAACAAGGTTTAATACAAATCTCATGCTTGTGCGGTTCACTACTGGTTAAATAAAGAGAACACAGAAACAGAAAAATGTAAATATTCCCCGACTAAGGAAGAATGAGATACACCTGCAGTTGCCAGTGGGATCCAGATAAGTACTCTCCTCAAATGCCAAACCAATCAGCCAGGAGCCATCCTGCACAACCCTTAGAAGCATGTGCTGTGCTCACATTGGATGCAGGCATGCATAGGGCATTCCATTATCACATCAAGGGACATAACTGCTCCCTGGCAGATGCCACAATGTGACCATCAGATGTGACACAACAGAACTCCCATCAAATCACCCACATAAGCATACTGGGACATATTTTTATGACTGCAGAACCCACCAATAAAAAAAATGCCACCACCAAGTGAATTCCTGCGCACAAATACTTCTTCTTTGTACACTCAGACAGGAACCCCAGAGGCACTGACGAAGGCTGCTGTACGGCCGACACCCTCCAGTGATCCATTAGGCTTTTCCTTTGTTGAAGTGTTCGCAGACCAGGTCTCTGCTTGTAGCTTTTTATGTGTGGGACAGTCCTGCAGGAAGTGTTCCACTGTCATTGGGGCTGTACCACATGGGCAACCTCAGACTCGCCAATGTGGAATTTTGTGAACATGTGATGTCTCAGTCTGGAGTGCCCTGTCCTCAGTCTCACAATGCTCATTAATTTTTTGGTCTATCTGGGCAGCAGGTAGTATGCATCCTTCTAGTTGAAGTCTGGGTGCTGCTCAAGCTATCTTCGTTTTTGCTTCTTCCTGATAATGCTGGTGAAAATAGTTAAACTCCAGGCATAACTATCCTTTCGCCACATCCTTTGGCAAACACTGTAAAGAGATCCTAAGTTGCAGTCTTTCCTGCTGTCAACACTGTGGTCAGTGGGTCTTGCAATCTCCAAGTGAACTGGCAAGCCAATCAGCCGGGAGCAATTCTGTACCACCCTTGGAAGCCTGTGCAGTGTTCACAGAGTGTGCAGCAAGCACAGGGCATTCCATTAAGATGTCATGCGACGCAACTGCTCCCTGCCAAACACCACTGTGTGACCACCAAACGTGACACAACAGAACCTTCATTTAAGTGCCCATTGGGTGTACCATTCTATATTTCATGACTGCACAGCCCATTAGCAAAAGATGCCACCACCAAGTGCACTGCTACCCACATTCTGCAGACTTACTCACCGCTATCTCACTGATAGGTGAAAAACAGTACAATTCCAGAAACAAACGGCCTTTGCAACATGGTCTAACATGCCATCGTAGAGGATCCAGTTGTAGTCCTTGAACTCTTTCCTGCGATTAACAGGTCTTTCCCTGTGGTCAGTGGTCTTGCCTTTTTGTTAGTGGGCTTTTTCTCAAGAGTTGTCCAAAAGGCAACCATGAAAGAGCTGCACCGAAGCAGCCAGAGGGACAAGAGAAATACTGTCCTAAACTGCTAAACCAATCAGCCTGGAGCAATCCTGCATTACCCTGTACAAATAAAGAGAGCATGGGAACAGAAACACGAACAGTTTTGACATATTCCCTGTTTGACCAAGTATACTCACCATAACAAACATTTTACGAGGAATGGCCAGTTTGTAAGTTCTGTTTGGCCAAATTCCATGCCTATTGAAGTACTCAGACACCTCACAAAAGCATTTTACACTTCTTGTCCACGTGCAGAGCTACATCTTTGGACCCTATGACCAACACAGGTAACTCCATGCCAACCAAAGTAATAAAGTAGGTTAGGCTGGGCAGAAATTTGAGTCTGACAGAGTAAGTATAGTTAGCTAAATGGGGAGTATGATAGAAACTCCCCATTTTGATCTTACATACTGTACCATGTCAAACTCTGCAAAATATGCTGCAAAAGGTGGGCTATTGGCCCAAATGTTCACCTGGGGTGGTCTAAGGCCTGTGAGGAATGTGTGAATTGTGACCAATAAATGCCTAGGAATCATCAGCTGTGGTAACTGGAAGTCTCTGCAATAGCGGTTAAAAACAGATTCTTTTGACAGCCAGAAGGCTGCCTCACACACAAAAAAAGTCTTCAAGTATTAAATTACTGCCAACGTGCCACACCAAAACTCCTCTGCTCTTGGGCTCCAAGTCAAAAGTTGTGGAGTAGGAGGGAGAATGCTAGTCTCCCCAACTGAGTGGATGGTATTCAGACTGTGGCATCCAGGGAGGAAAGGCTTTATGTAAAGCGAAAGGACTGACAATGTGTAACTCCCACCTTTGTATCAACAGTATTCAAAACTGGTATTGTCTGAGAAAACTAGGATGAGGCTTTCCTTTCTGGAACATGGAGGGTCAGTGTTGAGCCCTCAGCCCCTAACAGGCTGAAAGGAAGGATGCTGGTATGAGTCAAATGAGGCTTACTGGTACTTGCCATAAAGGCAGTAACCAGGACAGAGGCTATCTCCCATCTTGCCGAATAGGCGGGATGGGGACCTTTGTGTCAGGTTACCAAGTGCAAGTGGCTGGTTCAAAATATGGGAATTTAAAATGTCTCAACTCAAAATAGCATTTGTCTCTGGAAAGTAAAAAAAAACAAAAC
>JAFLJL010004384.1:0-17095 GCA_018398815.1 Conus ventricosus | reverse complement strand
AATGCTTGGTTGCTCTGTTTGTGAGTGTGTGTGTGTGTGTGGTGTGTGTGTGTGTGTGTGTGAGAGTGTCACAGAGAAGAGAGAGTGTGTTGTTGTGTAGAAAGAATGAATCCATGAAATAGGTCTGTACTGATAATGTGTGCAAGAACTTTTTATCAGAATGGAGTCTGTTGTTTTCAGCTGAGATGCTTTTGATTTTGGTCAGATTTCAAGCTCTCGCATCACCTTCAGTACGGACTTACTTTTCATGATGCTTTGGGAATAGGTCAGAAAAGCAAGCACCAGGTCACACATTTCTACCTTTCATCTGAAACTTTGAATTTGATTGCATGTATGATGGACAAACGCTGAATGGGAGCCCTGGTTTTACTGTGTTTTCTGCCTCAGAAGACAGAAGCCTATTTTGACTCACCAAGTCACTTACCGGACAATGCGTTACTTGTTTCAGAACACCGATGTGTCTGTGGATTTGCCAGCCACTCGCTGCAAGATGCTGGCATTCTCGACGAGAACAACACCAATGTGTTACATCACGGTGTTTCGCAACGGCCGGCTGTTCCCCACCACGGCTCACCCCATGTGGACAGCAAGCTGGCACGGGGCAACTGGACTGTAGCCTCCAGTGTCGTCAGTGTGTCCGTAGGTCAGTATGTGAAGGAGGCTAGGGTTCGTTGCTCATACAGGTGTGAGTGTTTTATGGTGAAGAATGTATGTGAGTATGAGTGCGTATGTGTGCATCGTGCTTAGAAGTTTGTTGTTTGTATGAAGATCTGTGCGTATGTGTTGGTTGTGGGGAGCTGCGAGTCTTCAAATGTGTGTGCATATGTGTGTGCTGTTTCTGTATGCATGCATGTTTCTTAATGTCTTTCCCCCATATATCCCCTCCCCTTCTTTCCTTGGAAATGAGTATATGAATTTCTGTGCCATAGCTTATACACCTTCATGTAAAACTTTGATATTTGAAAAAACTCTCTTGCTCTGGTCTGTCTCTCTCTCCTCTCTCCTCTCTCTCTTCTCTCCTCTCTCTCTCTCTCTCTCTCTCTCTCTTCTCTCTCTCTCTCGTCAGTCTGTCCTCTCTCTCTCTCTCTCTCTCTCTCTCTCTCTTTCTCTCTCTCTCTCTCAACTATACTATGATAGCTATCGTCTGTGAATATATGATTACACAGACTAGATTTGCCCAAGATAGGTGTGTAGTAAGACATGTTCATATCCACGCTGAATATTTTTCATATCGAAACAACACTACCCCTCTCCTTTTCATCCCACACTTCTTCCTGTCTTTCATTCAGCGAATGGATTTACTCAGTTCTGAGCCACCGTTCCATTATTCTGACCTGGGACATTGTGTGGCCAGGCAGCGAAGGAGGCTGAGGGCTGGGGGTAAAGGGTGGATGTATACAAGAGGGTGTGGTTTGTTTTCTGCAGGTCATTCTGTGCCCAACCTGACCCACCCGTGGTGCTGGTTTCTGCGCACAGGCAACAGGCGTCGCCCCATCACTGCGCCTACATGGGACTTCTCTGCTAATGGTGAGTCGTCAACATTCCATTCAGTCAGATGAAGACGAAAAAAAACTAAGGTATGGGAGTCGTCAGTTTGTGTGAAAGAGGTCGAGTGTGGTGGATCCCCCCTTTTTTTTTTTTTCATTCAGAGGTTTCTACAGACACAACTGACTAATTGGAAACATTAGTGGAGGGTAGATGAGGGGACCATCAAGCCTCATTAAATTTGCCACACAAAAAAAAATACTCAGGCGTTCATAACCCCTCTCCCCACACCTTTACTTTTTTTTTTCTCCGTGTAAGTAGCAAATGAGGTCCACATTGTGTGTATTCTTACCCTTGTAGCAGTACATTCAGAAATGGATGCAAGCCAGAACTGCCAGGTGCTATGTTTTGGTGTAGCATGCTACAATGTGATGACAGTGCTGCACTGCTCGCTTGTGTGTGTCTTCATTTGCTTATGAATCTCTGAAGTCAGAAACTTGGGAGAGGCTTTTTAAACCAAGCTACATTATGCTCAAGGCTAGCCAGCTGTATTTTCAAAGCCTGTACGCTATAGAAATCCTCTCAACACCCCAACACCCCCCCCCCCTTTTTTTTTTTTTTTTCAATAGTTATTCAATCTCACTGTAAAATCATCTGCACTCTGTTCTAGTAGCTTAGGGGATGTGGTGTAACATTCATTGACAACTTTACCTCATTGCTGACACTGAAACTGACTGCTGTGTATGTGATGGCTCTGCCTGTGGCTGTTGTTACAGTTTGATCGATGTTCTAGTGGTTCAGTGTTCCTTAAAACACACAGCCAGAGTACTTCATCACAGATTTCGCATTTTGATGCACAGATTTACGCAGATGGTCCCCCACAGATGTTTACGCAGATGGTCCCATCGTACTCCTTTTTTGTTTGTTTGTTGTTGTTTTTTTTGTTTGTTTTTCTAGATCATGTTCTGCTTCTTCCATAAAGTCAGACTTAAAAAGCATTTGATTCAAAGTTTGACACAGTGTTGTTTTGAAGATGTTCAAGTCCTATGTTTGAAACCATTGTTCAAAGTCCTATGTTTGAACCATCCCTCCTCACCACACTACGGTGTACCACCCAGCTTCCCAGCCCCTACTCCTCTCCTCATACCTTTTTTGCTTTTCTTTCCTGGAGAGTTATCTCCATTACTCTAATGTAACTATTCTCCACAGAAAAATTTAGGGCAAGAGGGGAGGGGGGGGGGGGGGGAAGGAGGGGGGTGAGGGCTCAAAGATAAACTGCAGTATTTGTTTGTTGTAATGCTGTGATTTAAAGCAGCTCAGTGAATATTTAGATGTTGCTATCTGCGTCTGTGTGGCTTTCCAGCAGAAACTGATGAGTATGTTGGTGTACTAGTATTTTTGTAAATGAGAATATCTTCATATTTAGACTTTTGATTAGGACCCTCGATTTCATCTGAGGACCTCAGATTTTCAACAGAGGGTTGAAAGATCCTCAGTTTTAAATCCTAGTATAAGACATACTGGTGCTGCATAGATTGTAGGTGGCAAGAGTTTGATATTCTCCCTTCAGATGTACTCTCTTCACCATGTTTTCTTTTTGTAGAAGATCAGTATGAATTTAATTAGAAAATACCCTTAATCTTTTACAAATGCTGTATGGACATGCAGGCCTAATGTTTCAACTGATTAACAGTCATACTTGAAGAAAGGAAGCTTTCATATTTGATTGAAAAATATCAAGCAAGAGTTTGAACAGCGTCCCTTTAATTCCAGGATTGGGGCAGGGTGTTCATATTATTATGATTGTTCTCTCTTGCTATGGACATTCTTGTATTTCAACATCCTGATTTTTGTTCTTTGTTTTATTTTTTTTTCCCTCCAATTTCTGCTTGGGGGTGTTGCGTTGGTTTGCCGGGTATTCTGTATTTTGCTGTAAGTTTGCCATGTGTCATCAGTGGAGGTTTTACAGTGTTGGTCATCTGCAGCCAAAGATGCTTAATCTAAAAGAAAAAGAAAAGAAGAAAGGAAAGTGATACAAATCAACAAAGTAATAGTTTTTGATGGCGTTTTTTTTTCTTTCTTCATTTATGTGTGTTTGTTTTTTTAACATTTGATTGGAGTTTGCAGTGTAACAAGAGAGATTTGTGAATTAGGATTGGAATGACAAAGGTGATGCAGATTGATGACGGTATTAATGATAATCTCTGACGCTGTTTCTGTCAGATGGACTTGGAGACTGGCGTACCGATGGTTGTGAGATCATTGAACGAAAGGGCAACCACACATTGGTGCATGCCTACCATCTATATATTTTGCATTATCGAGGTAAAGCCATTACCTGTTTTGTATGCTGTGTTTGTGTAGATCTGTGGGCAGAAGTTTAAAGTATGTGTGAGAGAGAGAGAGAGAGAGAGAGAGAAAGAAAGAAAATCCATTTTCTTTTATATTTCATATTAAACTGAGAACATGAATCTAACATCAACTTGTATAGTTCTAAAACAGAACAAATTACAGTTACAGGTACGCTTAATAGCAGTTTTGTTCCCACATTTCTGCTGTAATTTCACAGGTCTTTTCTAGTTTCTGTATTTGTCCAGTCCTATATCAATCTTGCATTCGTTAGTAATAACTTTTCGTTAACATTGAGAAGATTTCGTTTTGCCCGTGATGAACAAGAAAGCGGAGCAAGTCTTGGGATCAAACCCTGAATGGCACAGCCCTCACCCAGGCAGACCATGTGTGATATGAGTGGGAATGAAATTTGCAATTTGCTCTTCTCTCCCCCCCCCATCCTCTTCCTATCTTCTTCGTCACCCTTGGTATCCTGTTCTCAGCTTTTCAGGTTCATTCTGGTTGGAAAAAATGTGATTAGCCAGGGGAATTTCTTAAACATTTTCTGTCAGCAGGAAGTTGTGGAAGAAAAACATTCAGTTTTTTTTTTTTTCTTTCTTTCTGCGTATGCAGGCTGATACTCCTGCGGACACTGCTTTTATAGACGGGCAGTGGAGTTTTGTGTGTATGACTGTTATTCATCTCACCATTAAGGCAGCCATACTCCATCTTCGGGGAAGAAACATTCAGTAAAAAAAGCTGGGTAAAGTCATGGAATTGACTTGGTTTGGCAGACTTTGTTTTTGTCAGTGAAATCACCTAAAAGAAGTAAGCATCATTTCATTTCATGGCACACACACACACGTGTGACCCCAGAACACATGCATAGATTATTCTCACTGTTTCACCTGTTTAACTGGTTTGCATTTAGAGATTGGACACATACTTATAAGCATATTTGAAACCCATATTCAAGGGCATTAATTCCAGTTTAAGATGTAGTGGAGACTGGAAAATTTTTAAGTCGCTGGAAAATTCAGGGAATTCACAAATTAGAAATCAACATTAATTTTGCTTTTTGTCATGGAGGTTACATACCTGCAGCCATACAATCTTATATTCAGCTTTTTTGTTGTTGTTGTTGTCACAGGACGTGTCCGAAAAGCCGTCTGTCATTGTGATGGAGCCCATCATCTACGTGGGCAGCGCCATCTGTATCCTGTGTATGCTGCTTGTCTTCATCACTTACATTGCTTGCTTCAGGTCAGTCAGTTATGCTCTTTGTTGGTTGGATAATTGGGGGTGGGGGGGGGGGGGGGATGGAAGGGGAGGGGAGTTTACGATTGCTTTTTTGGTTGTTTTTTTTGCTGTGTTTTTCTCTTTGTTTTGTTACTGCATATTTGCTTGTTTTTTGGCTTTGGTTTGGTATTGCTGTGATGTGTTTATTTGGGGCATTCTTGTCTGTAAACTTACTCTGTAATGTTGGAATGATTTTTTACTGAGAACTAGCCAAGGTGTGAGTGTTTCATGTCTTTGTGTGTACATTGATACGAATGTGCAAACCTTGTTACAACATTTCAGCATGTTTCATGTATTCTTATATCTGTGTTTCTGCATGTTTGTGTGTGTGTGCGTGTGTGTTTAGGCTCATGCAAATCTGTACATATGTGGACATAGGTATGTGTGTCTGTCACGGACTTTGAACATGAACGAAAGACGGACACATATTTCAGTGTAAACAATAGTGAAATGGCAAATATTGCAGTTCAAACTGGAAAAATATAACACAACACAAAAAAGTGCAATACAATCCCTGTGTGTGCACAGAATCATCCTGTGCCCGAAGAAGATGAAGCACTCGGTGATCAACCTGAGCCTGGCGGTGATCCTGATGCTGTTGGGCTTCATGTGGGCATCAACCGCACCGACATGCCCGTCCCTGCCAGGTGACCGGCATCTGTCTGCACTACTTCACGCTGGCTGCCACCTTCTGGATCACCATCACGGCCAAGTGAGTGACCCTCAATAGTCAGGACTGGGAAAAAAATCTATCTCACCAAAACAGCAATGAACATCAGTTCTTAAACTGCTGATCAGCAAATGGTTTGTGTGATATGCCTTCCACTTGTCTTTAGCCTTGTTATTCTTAATTGCAATTCCACTGATCCAGTGCTTAGACACTGTTGGTTTTTGCACAGATTTTGATGACACCTATTCTCCTTGGAAATGGAACTGGGAATGGGTTAAATTTCAAATATCCTTATGAAAGAGAATTTAATGAGAAAAAGATTTTTTTAGGGGAGTGACGGGATTCGAAAGTTGTGACATTCTAGTCTTGCGTGCTATACATTCTTGAAAGTTGAATTTCTTTGCGTTCGTGGTGTTCAACTGCTCTGTTCAAATTGCAGATTTGTGCCGATCAGCAAATACCTGACATCAGAACAGTCATTGTGTAATACTTCTAGAACGTTTCTAGGGGTTCATCGTAATTATGCTAGTGGAAGCTGTTGAGTATAAAAATCAGAGGGAGGGGGAAAGTGATCGTCAATTCTCACTTTCTTCCCCTTTCAGAGCTGACTTGCGGCTTCTTTTTCGCATTTTGGAGTAGTTTGCAACTCCTAGTATCAGACTGCTATGTTGCTATTCTCACGTGCACACACAAAATGTTTCTCTTCACCTCAAAAAAAACCAACAAAAACCCACACACCTAGACCACACCTAACTTTGCATTTAATTCTAGGGTGGATATAGTCTTCAGTGGGTGTGTCTGTGTGTTGTTGATGTTCAAAACTGATCATTAATTATGGTCACTTACCTAGTTATGAAGTTAGAATTCTTTCTCACTTCAACACCAACTTCCCACACACAGTTGTCTCATGAATCGTCACTGAACCTTCAAGGGAGTGCGGATGCACCTGTATGGTGTGCTTAACTTTGTGAGCCGTGGTTGTCAGTCCAGTTATGCCTTGGTCACAAACTGTCCCTTATTCTGTTCAAGAGATGGTCATCTATCACTGTCATGTGTAGTCACTGTCAGTAGAAGCTCTGGAATAATACTTTTAATGTTTTTATCATCAAATCAAAGCAGGTCACTCTTGACTAGTAGTGTAGGGTAGAGTGATAGTATAGTATAGTATAGAGCAGTATAGGGTGAAATGATAGTTGAAATGTTTACTGAAATTTCGTATTATGCAACTCTTTTGAAAGTGTGTTTGACTGTACAAGAATTCTCCAAGTTAAAAAAAGAAAGACAACCCTCTGAGTTCAGAAAAACTGAAAGGACTTGGAGATTCAGTTCCTTGTGCCAAAACTGAAGAACACTTGCTGTCATTTTTGCTCAAGTCAAGTTTATAGGCTAGGCAACAAGGGAGACTACACATGTGCTGCATTGCCTAACCCCAATGACATAAAGATTAGATCACTGTGTGGGTGCGAGGAGGTCTGCTGAAATATTTTTAAAATGAGTGCAAGGCTTAATGGAATCAGTGATTATGATATATGGATGATATTTGTTTAATGGTCTTGGAGTGATGTATGTTAGTGCACTTGCATTTTAGCAAGTCATATTCCTGTGTCAAATTCTTTGTCATTTGTCGTAAATGTTCCTGCAGACTCTAATAATTTCCCACAATGATTGATAAAATGTGGTTTTAGCTGAATGGAATGAGACAGCATTTTGATGACCAGCATGAACGTGAAACGTTTCCTTGGCAGCAACATGTACAAGAAGTTCACCAAAGCAGACCAGCCTCCATCCCCTCCCCCAGAGCCTGTGTCCATGCCATTGCCGCCCAAACCCATCCTGCGCTTTTACTTTCTGGGCTGGGGCGTTCCCATCATCATCTGTGGCATCACCGCCGCTGTCAACCTCAACCATTATCTGGGTTTGGAATAGTGAGTTTGGTTTTCAGTCTGGATATCGGGAAAGATGCGAGTGGAGTGGTGTGTGTTATAGAAGTGGGGTAGGAATCTGTGTGGGGTTTGCCAGCAGGCATGAAACTTGGTTTATTGCTGTTACTCTTATGTCTCAGTATATCCCTCTTGCTGTAGATCTCTGCGTATCTGTTTCGATCCATTTCTCCTCTTTCCCCTTTCTTCTTCAGTGTTCCTGTCCCTGTCGTACTCTCCTTTTGTCTTTGCTACATTTTTAGTTTTTGGATATTTTTTTTTCCTGATGTTAGTGTTTTTGTTCATTACAAGGAAAATAATGTTTTACTAACATTTAATGAACTTGCCATTATCAAAGTGATGGCAGATAGTTGGGGAGAGAGGGGGTGATGAAAGAGACTGAATTAGCCGGCATTCACGGTACAGTGGCTTTGTTGCAGGTTGGTCATTGAGTAATGGCAGTGGCATAAAAATATTCAGGAAATGAAGGGGAGGGGGAAAGGTTTTTAGCCCTGTTGACTACCTAGAGTTGAGTGGGTATGGCCTCAGATGGAAAGACTGGAACCTTATAGTTGAATTTCATCAACTTCATGGGTGGGGGCCCTGAGAGTGTTGTTCAAGTTACCTGATCAGCACTGCAGGTGTCTTTGTCTCTCAAAGTTGGTTGACACTAGTATACATTATAAATGGAAGTGTACAATATCCATTTTGTCAGAGTGGAACCCCATTGAATGTCTCAAATTGTGTTGCACTTCAAGTCATGCTCTCTTGGTGAATGCAGTTTTGATTGCTTTCCCATATCTGTGTCAAAGGTAAGTTTATAGTTTAGTTTTCAGTATTACAAGTTCATAGGGACTGTCATTGAATGAATTGTGGCGATCTCTGGATGCAGATGTTCACTTGCTCTGGCTTAGCAACTGAGTCGGGGCTTCAAACAAATATTACAAAAGTCGCCCAGCTGAAGAGCAGTGTATCTGCTGGATGTTGCCTGATGATGTGCTATGGATTGATCTCTTTGGGCTGTGACAGAAAGGGCCTGATGTGGCTATGTAGAATGAGTGGTATGGGAATTATGCTACCGACGGGGCATGGTAGATAATTGAAAATTAAACTAGACTTACGTAGAAAGGTGACGTTTAATTTGAATTATTTAGAGCCTATCGTAAGAGGGAGGAGTTACGTGAGTATCCAGCGCGTCAGCCAAGAATAGTCAGTGTTTAGAGCTGCGAGTAGTCACTAGATACTTTGGGAGGGCGAACAAACTGTTCACTAGACTTACCATAGCGGTGACTTTGAACATTCAGAGCCATACAAGGGAGGGCACGTAACTCCTCCCTCCTTACGATAGGCTCTAAATAATTCAAATTAAACGTCACCTTTCTACGTAAGTCTAGTTTAATTTTTCAATTATTTATCGCCTCTCTTCAGTCATACGGAGTCACGTGAGATTTTAGAGCATCTAGTGACTACGCAGCATTTCACATAATTGCAAAACCAATTGCAGTCATCAATACATGTACATCAATTTAATCTGATTCAGTAAAGGTGAATATCACCAAACATAACATGTTGAACACAAACTTGAAACATATTCAACTGCAGTGCCTACTGGCCTGCATTCACATGCAGTTAAATGCAGAATATTTGTAAGCACATTCCCCAGTAAGTCTGAAATTTGCCAACTACATACTGTACAGAAGTCACGACTTCTTAACAAACTTGTCCAATACTGCCTGTCCAAAATTTGGTTTAGACAGTACCGCTTTCTTATAAAACTTGGTGAAGGTATTTTCTGCCGACCATCCAGCTGCTTTGAGGATGGTGGCAAGGTTCACTCCTTCACTTGCAGCAGCCGAACAACTCGCAGCACGCGTTGTGTGTGCACCTTTATGTCTCTGTGTCCACTCCTGCCGCAGCCAGCACTTGTTTGACCCACCGAGAAAAATGTGTTTCTGGAAATGGGAGCATGTGTCTATGAATGGCAATAAAGAGTTCTGGCCCTTTCCTGAGCGTTTAGTTTTCTTCAGATACAGTTGTATGTGCGTCACTAAGCATAATTTGGTGTTTTGCGAATAGGCGAGAATTTCTGCTGGTTCTGTGTGACTGCCTGGCTTAGTGTTTTTGTGTTTACTAAAAAAACTGTAAAATACACTGCCTTTCACTGACATGCACATCTGTAGTTTTCAGTAGATGAAGAGCATGGCCTCTTTGCCCAGTAAGAAGTGCCATTAGAGTTACTGTTTTCAATGTCAGTTGTTTCAAATCCAAAGTATTTACATCTGGAAGTGAGCACATGTAATCCAACACTACACTAACATCCCAGGTGTGTCTGTACCTTGGCAGTGCAGGTCTTTCCTCAAAAACCCCTTTGACAAGTCTGCAAATCTCTGGTAAATTACCTACTGATACTCCTCTCACGGATGGCAGAAAACTGATAATGCACTTCTTGCAGAATTTACAGCACTATAGCTTGCCCCATCTGTAAACATGGAAGCTAAAAAATTTGCAACCTGTGGCGGTGTGGGTGATCTCACTGCATGCCGTTTTTTGAGGCATATTCTATCCACCTACTAATGTATGTATTGTACGACTTTTTGGTGGTGGGCTCCAGGAGTTCATGAGAAGATCTACTGCATCAGGGGAGAATCCTTCCTGTTCAAACGTGCTCCTGATACACTGCATGCCAGAAGTTGTAGCTTGGCAGCAGGCGGTGAGTGCGACCCGGGTGGCTGGGCAGTGTCAGCAGGGCAGGTGTGGAGGGTAGACGGACTGGTTCCTGGGTCAGCATTTTCTGTACAACAGGCCACCAGACCTGTGTGGGCCACAAGGGGAGAATGAGCAGGCCTGTTGCTCTCTCCTTCCGAAATCTTCTGCAAAACACTGGGCAGCAGGCTGAAAGGAGGAAAAGCATACCATTGTAGTTTTCCCCAATTTAAGGAGAAAGCATCACCGCATGTGCCTCAGGGTCGGCTCTATAAGAGACATAACAGTGATGCTGTTTTGTCTATTCTGGAAGCAAACAAATCAATTTCAAAGGAAATCTGCAACTTGTTGACTGCATCTGTCAACACAGTACTGTCCAGTTTCCACTCTGCATCCACATTAATTTTCTTGATTCTTCATCCGCAGCTGTATTGTCTTTCCCTGGGATGTGGTATGCACTCAGCCAGACATTTCTGTCCACAGCCCACTCCCAGATAGTGGCTGTCATCTCATTACAGCTGTCAGAGTGGCTTGTGCCCATGTTGTTAATACAGGCTACTGCTGTGGAATTATCAATCAGCAGGCGCACATGTTTTCCATCAAGGTCTGCCTGGAAGCACTTTAGTGCGAAATAAGCTGCCTTAAGTTCAAGGTAATTAATGTGGAAGCGAGTTTCAACTGGTAAGCCACAATCCTCCAGAGCTCTGTGTCTTACATGCACATCCCCATCCTGTCATACTGGCATCTGACGTCACAGTAACGTCAAAATCTGGATGTGTGACATCATTGTAAGCAGTATCTACATTACTTATCCACCACTTAAGCTTTCTTTGGATTGTGGGGTCAGTGTGGGTATATCCATAAAAATTTCCCTTTGTTTGTCTCAGTGCAGCTTTTTTTTTGCCTTCTAAGTGACGATAATGTAGGGCCCAAAAATTTCACTGCCGGAAAACTTGCCACCATTTTCCCAATAACCTTGGCTAGTTCTCTGATCTTTGGTTTGTTGGGTTTTCAGTAGCTGGACACAACAGTGTTTCAGATTGTCTTTCCTTTCAGGTGTCAAAGTGACTGTCATTGTTCTGGAATCAATAATCACCCCTAGATACTGAATAACCTGGGTTGGCTTAAGAGCCGATTTCTCTTGGTGTACAATGAAGCCGAGTGAACGAAAAGCTGCACTGTGGTTTGGATATTCTCTATGCATTCTGATTCTGATTCGGCAAGGAGAAGAGAATCATCCAGAAAGTTGGGGGAGACATGATTTTCTTGTCTCACTTTGGCAAAAACAGGTTTTAACATTTTGGTAAATTTCCTAGGGGCAAGAGCCAGACCATTTGGCATACAGTTTATATTCCCAGAGTTGGCCTCTCCATCTGAATCTGAGATACTTCCTATGTGCTTGTGCAATGGGGATGGAGTAATAGGCATCTTTTAGGTCTATAGAAGCTTGAAACAAAAAGGTGTCACTAACTTCAGTGCAACATGCAACGTATCCATTTTGAAATGGTGATATGTAATATCTTGATTCAGTTCTTTCAATTCAGAATCATGCGATTTGACCCATCCTTTTTGGCCTTGTAAACACAGGCGACACGTGTACAGGTGTACAAGGGGATATAACTCCTTTTGATCTGAGTTTATTCACCTCACTGTCTATGATATTTGTTTCCGCCTGGTTAAAGCCAGGTTGTGTACTACTACAAGTGTGAGGGGATAACAGAGTTTTCTCATCAAATTCCAGTGTGGCTCCTCTTATCAAACTGTAAGATTTCTTGGTCTGTTGTAAGTGATTCCCATACGGACAGAAAATGTTGGAGCCTGCCACTTGAAACATATCCATCTCTGTCTCTAATTCTGCCCTTAGCTGTGCAAGACTGTGATAGTAAGCACTTACCACTTCGCTGGCTGGCTGAGTGGGCGGAGCTGACTTGCCAGTTTCTCTTGCTGGCCGTGTTGTGCGCGCGAGCTCGCATGGCTGCGCCTTTGTGTCTGTAACTTGCACGCCGCCTCTGTACCGAGGGGCCCTAGCCCATTTTCCTCTGTCCTAAAAAAGGGTTGCCGCCTCTGTATTGCTGGTTTGTAGATGTTCTATATTTTGTTTTCCCCCCAGCAGCAAGAGTATTGCCCAACCTGTCCATTTCTTTAATTTCTTTGAGTGAAGCAGCCAAGTTGTCACCAAACAACCATTTTGTGACTGGCACAGAATCATTACAAATGCCTGTGATAGAGGGGTGCAAATGTGAGCGAATGGCCTGTCTGCGTCTCAGTGATAGCTGATGTGATGCATGACCCAACAGAGCAAGACTGTCTGTGTTCTTTTCAATGGCTGTTTTCATTTTCTTAGATGTCTGTGAGTCAGTGTTGCGTTGTGCCCTGAGTATTGTTTGTGTGCTGTCAGTCAAAGCTATTGCTGCTTTTGTCAGTGCTTTTTTGCACATGTGAGCTTTTGATGTCAGCTCTTCTGGCCTCTGCTGGAAGACTTTTCCAAATTTCACTGTTGACTCGCGGCAACTATCAGCGCTTCACAGTTTTCTGGCCTTTGATACTTACCGAGTCTGTCTTTCAGTTTGTCCTCTGACAGTCCAGACTGGAAGCGTTTGTTTATGATTTGTGCTAGGGAGGAGGAGACTGGTGGTGCTGTCTCCTCACCATCATCAAGGTCTTTATCTATTTCCCCTAGCAAATCTTCGTCAGAGCCGGCTGCTGAGAGCGTGTCATCTACTACCTCCCCTTCAGATTCCGACTCTGACAATTCCTTTGTGCTTTTTGCGTGCGACTCTTCCCCCTTGTGCCGGTTTTCGGAGTCGCACTTTTCTACATCAAACTGAAAACTGAACTGTCTGGTGACAAGCACGCTTCTTGCTCTGTTGGGCTGTTGTTCACCCGAATGGCTTTGGCTAGCGATTCTCTGCAGCATGGCTTCAAGTCTATCCAAGCGGCCAGACATTTTTGCGTCAAGTGACTGCAGGTCCGCGAATGCCCCAGTCGCGGCCTCTTGCCGCTCAGCAGGGCTCTCTTTTGGCCATTGCGTCAGTCTCTGCTGACTTTCAAAGTTCAGTCTCTGCTGATCTTTTGTCAGTCTCTTGCTGACTACACCAGGGAATGAGATTTACCAGTCTCTGCTGGATAACTACTCTGTTGTCGAGTATAAATTTGGGCAAATTAGGAGCTACTAGTGTGCGAGTCCGTCATAGAATTAGGACGAATTCTGTCGGGTACCGGGCCCACGCATGCACATGCACGATGTCGGCCACGTAGCAAGCAGGGAACGAGTGAGGGTGAAAAAAGGATGTTGTACTTACCCCTCAAACTAGGTTATTTTATGTTAAAACAAAGATGTGCAAGTATATAACCTTCACTGATTGTTGTTATCAACTGTTTTTCGATTTTATTATTACTGTGTATGGGATCTTTAATAATTTTGTTGAGTGTCGTGTTCACTGTCCTATCCTTGGCTGCCTGGGCGCCAACTGACTATTCTTGGCTGACGCGCGCTGATACTCACGTGACTCCGTATGACTGAAGAGAGGCGATAAATAATTAAGAAAAGCAAACAGAGAAGCAACAAAAAAGGACTTATAATTTTCTTGATGAATTAAGAAAGTGAACTGATTGAACACACTCATGATCAAGGCTAAGATATACATGTTCCAGTTTTTAAGTCTTGGTTTATTAGTTGTGAGAATGAAATAGACAGACTAGAATGAATGTGTGAGGGTGTTAATTAGCAAAACAACTACATGATCCACACTAACGTACGCCCCATCCATCTGCCCCCTCAGTCCCCCTCAGTCCTTCAGCTCTCCTTTCCTATCCCCCTCCAGTGCACACACAAACACACACACACTACACACACTCTCTCTCTCTCTCTCTCTCTCACTCACTCACTTTTTTATTTTATTTTATTTATTTATTTTTTTTTGCTGTCCCAACCTCTGCTCCACCTCCGAGGCAGTGCACCCACACCGCTCATTCCGACACCACCGTCCACAGCCATAGCCCGGTGGCCCTGCCGCAGCCCCGGCACCAGCAATCCACAGGGAGCAGTCAATGTCAAGTCGTCAAGAGGCAAACCCACCGGAGGGGACACTGCACTGCTACCGAGTCACTTCAGTGGTGTTCAGTGGCGCCTGTTCTGATCTAACATATGCAGGACACCACTACTAAGCCCCCTACTGACGACAATAATTGCTTAGTCGCGGAGCCGGCGCGAGTGAGCTCTCCCTCCGGAGGGGGCCACCACGTCCGTCCAACGACAGCCCCCCTGGACTCGCCGATACCGGTGACCCCACCGAAGCAAACCAAGGCCACAGACGTGGAGAGGACATCGAAATTGAGGTCACCATGAGAGCAGGGCATGAAGGGCCACAGAACTTGAGACTTTTTTTAATGCTGATCAATGGGAATGAGGATGATTAAGATGATGCTACGGATTCCCATTTCGGTTCTGAGACTAACATGACAGGGCTGTACTCTACGCTTCCTTTCATGATATATCCTGGCATCAACCAGGCCCGAGAGATACAGGCACCTGCAGTGTTGGTCAGGAAATTTGAGCAACACTCTCAGAAACGCATCCATTTAAATGGATGAAACTCGACTGTGTGGTCCCAGTCTTCCCAACTGAGTCCGCAGCAAACTCAGCTCTGGGTAGGAGCCGGTCGGGGGAGAAAAAACCCACATGACTCTGATGGGATTCGAACCCACGACCTCCCAGCCGGGAGTCCGCGACGCTAACCACTTCGCCACGGCGGTGGTTCTCTCACTCACTTGCTCTCTCTCTCTATCTCTGTCACTCACACTCACACACTCTCTCGCTCTCTCTCTCTCTCTCTCTCTCTCTCTCTCTCTCTCTCTCTCTCTCTCTCTCTTCTCACACACACTTTGTTAAACAGATGTGTCCTTGAAGTAGCTCATTAGATCTCTCATTTTTCAGCTGCTTCCTGGCCTGGGAGCCCCGCCTTGGAGCGTTCTATGCACCTATGGGTCTTCTCATCATCCTCAACCTCATCTTCTTCCTGCGAATCTCCTGTGTGGTGCATACCCAGTCGGCCACAGTGCTCAACGACTCCGATGAAACAGAAGAGGTACACACCAATGAGATCGAGCTGGTGCCCAGTCAGGCTGACACCAACCTGGACGTGCAAGTGTGACGCCGACCTTGACTCTCATCGCCGCAGTCGAAACGTCAGCATCAATGGCGGTGGCAGCGTGCGGAGAAGCGGTGTTGGAGGCAGTTCCGAACTGTGAGGAAGATGATGAGGATGACAACAGGTCAACGGTCAGTGTTCCGGACGCGGAGCGGCGACCCATCACCCAGCTGAGAGCCCTAGTGGCCACTCTGTTCCTGTACATAGTGATGTGGGTTTGTGGCGCCCTCGCCATTGCCCCGCCCATTTCATGCCATCATCCCCTATCAGGAGCTCATCTTCAGCTATCTGTATGGTCTGGTGAGCACCATCTTTGGCATCTTCATGGTCGCCTATTTCTGTTTCACACGCAACGCCCTCCTGCGTTAGGTGGAAAAGCTTTCGGGGTTTTGGGCCCCAAACCCGCCACTACACTGGCCCTGTGGCTACCGAGCAACCTGCACCACCGTCTGAACCCTCCACTCCTGTCGCCCAGCCCAACGGCACTGTGGTGAAATCCAGCAGCAACATGGATGTGTCTGTGTATTCCCAGATAGTCGTCCAATCACCAAAGCCTGCAATATGAAGAACAATGTCAACAAGCAGACGAACAACAGTAACATCAACCTTGTCTCTTTGCCAGCTTCATCATTGACTGAAGTTTCTGTCAGCTCTGCCAGGAGAATGTGCCCAACTTTTACAACCCTAGGCAGAACGGTGCTGCCCGCAAGTTCTGGCAGAAGAACCGTCAGCAGAAAGTCATGAACAAAGATGTAAATAAAGACATCAATGCCAGCCCGACAGACAACCCGTCAGGAACAGAAAACAGTCATCAGATGAGTCAGGGCACAGGAAGTGAGGCCAACACGCACCTCAGCATCGAGATTCAGATCCAGCCCAAGGACAGGGGCAGTGGCAGAACCTGTCCGGCGGAGGAGGATACGACAATGCCCCTTCCTCTTCCAACCCCAATCTGAACCGTCAGAATCATGTGCATGGCCAAAGTGTGGGCCCTTTCATCATATTCTCATGTGAACAAACCCACACAGCAGCTCTGATTTCTGCCCATGCCCACTCTCCCCTGGGCTACAAGTCTGATGGTGCTGTGTACATCAGGCATTGCTCCAGCCCGTCTCGTTCTCATGTGTCTCCTGCAGGGTCTCAGCTCTTAGTGGCGTCACAATCGCCACAGCAACCTCACCTACCTCAGCATCAGCGAACAGCCAGCTCCTGTTCTCTAGGAGCTCATCCCAGCGCCTTCACGCCTGTGCAGCCCCGCAACAACACCTTGCCTCGTCAGAGCAAGCCAGACTCTAACCCATCTCCCACCAACATGCTCTCCAACCCTCCCTCAGAGGGCATGTTCCCAGCTGAAACTGTGGTGTTTTTGTGGATGTCCAGCGGGGTCCCTCCACCAGGGATGGGGCAGTACGTGGCACAGGCCCCGCCGTTCACAGGTACGAACCTTGCATGCACACAAACTACCTCCCATCTCAGATGTGCAATATCCAGTCAGTCAGCCTACCCCCATTCGGGCCTCCCCAGCCGCCTCAAGGTGC
>JAFLJL010004383.1:17203-29404 GCA_018398815.1 Conus ventricosus | reverse complement strand
AACTTCAGACACTCTCTACATACATTCCCCATCTGCAACCAAAAGAAACATTATCAGAAACCACTCCGTATCACATCTGCGTTTGTCTAAAATCACTGACAATGATAGCGTTGAACAACATGGTGTGTATCTCCACAACTATGGTCTGCCCAGCACCTCTCAGTGTGCCTGCAGCTCATTGGCGACACGGGTTTAGCGGGCCATCAACGACGGTTTTCACTGGTCTGGCTTGTGGTGATGTCTGTGTGTTAGTGCTGCTAGATGTATCAACAGCATTTGATACCACTGATATCAAACACTTTTTGGAAGCTTCGGATCATTTCTGGTAAAGTCTTGGAATAGTAAAATCGTGTTTGACAGAACTTAAATCATGATGATTAATGACACCCATTCCCCTCCCCAAATAAGATTTTGTAAGTCTTCAATCTCGTGTTCTACAAGGCTTTGTTCTTGTGCCTGTTCTTTTCTTCAAGCAGACCGTAGAATTGACATCACCCACTTATTCTTTTTCAGTTTCCAACTATTCTTTTGCAGATGACACACAGTGATGTCACTCTGCCCGTCAGGTGTGATCCAAACTACCTTTGACACATGCAGAGCTGTACCACCTATCTTCAAACCTGGACAACAAACAGAAAGCATTTGTTAACTGTGGACAAGAGAGTACGATTCCTCATCTGTCGGTGTAAAAAAGTTTTCCTGCTCCATAACCAGTTTGTCAGCGAGCACATACTACTGTCGCACCATGTTCTCATTCTGCCCGCCATGATGTGATGGGAGTGGGAACATAACTTGGCTGCTGCGTCTGAAGAATATAAACTGTGCACAAATTAAACGACCAATGACAGGGCCTTATTATGAACCTTACCATGAAGGGCCATAATGGTAGTATGTAATTCGTAAAGAAGAAATAAAAACGAAAAACGTCAGTCTCAAAACCTGAAAGACAACATTCCTTGTGTTTGTGTAGAAACGGAAATGGACTTCTTTTTAAGGGAGAGAAGCCACATCACAGACTGGACGTATGAAACTATTCCTTTTACCCCCATCTCTTACCCTGTGACTTATGAAACCATTCCTTGTAACCCCATCTCTTACCCTGTGACTTATGAAACTATTCCTGTTAACCCCATCTCTTACCCAGTGGCTTACGAAACTATTCCTTTTACCCCCATCTCTTACCCTGTGACTTATGAAACTATTCCTTTTAACCCCATCTCTTACCCTGTGACTTATGAAACTATTCCTTTTACCCCCATCTCTTACCCTGTGACTTATGAAACTATTCCTTTTACCCCCATCTCTTACCCTGTGGCTTATGAAACTATTCCTTTTAACCCCATCTCTTACCCTGTGGCTTATGAAACTATTCCTTTAAACCCCATCTCTTACCCTGTGGCGTATGAAACTATTCCTTTTAACCCCATCTCTTAACCTGTGACTTATGCATATGAACCTACTCTTTTGAACCCCATCTCTTACCCTGTGGCTTCACATTAAGCAGGTCCCTTTCGCGCCAAAGGTGTGAGCCTGCAAGTTATGCAAGTTTGTATTGGTTGATGAGATGAAAGAAAATGGAGTTTCCAAAATGTGTTTGTGTGTGAAACTGGGATGCAAACGTTATCAAAACAGGATGCGTCTGATAATGGTGAGATTTGCTATTTTTCATTACTTTTTTTTTTCCAAATGAACTAAGAATACTGATGATATTATCACTTTCTCGCACAGGAGCACATATTTTGAAAACAACAATTTCATTTCATTTGACCCTTCAATGCTGATGCTATACGACTTTACAGCTTACACACTGCCAGTATATATAGTACTGTATGTGTCAAGTTTACACACTGCCAGTATATATAGTACTGTATGTGTCAAGTTTACACACTGCCAGTATGTATAGTGCTGTATGTGTCAAGTTACGTGATTCGCCGAATTTTGCGAAGCTCTTTGTCATTGGTGATGACCGACCGCTTAATTATCCTGTTGGCAGATCATTCGTCAGTAATGATCCTGACCATTGGAATATAGCCTTCTTTTACCTAACAAATAGCGTACAGGCAATATGCCAGCACAATGGCAGTGATCTAAATAATTATGTCCTGGTCCATTTTGTGCCCGGGGATCAAACAACTGGCGTGCACGTTTTCGACTTAAACGTTGTTAAGGACATTGACAAAAATGTTTAAAGGTGAAGCAGGCCATCGAAATAATATGCACGGCAAAACGTTTCTCTACAAAAGGCTGGATAATCTGAACTATGTGAGCAGATGAATGAATCTGGATATCAACAGTGGAATCTGCGCATTAGGCCTACCAATTGATCCTCAGAGACCCATTCAAATTAGATGTAGCTGGATCAGGGATAGAGCCTTACATATAAAGTATACCAGCGACGTGTGTTTTGAACTGTTCTGTGGCAGTACAACATTTTTTTTAATGATGTCCAATAAATAATTTATAGGCTACCACTGTGTTGCAAATAGGTCTATAAGTGAAATAAACAATGCTTGTATGGTTTGGGTCATTTGCAATGGCAGCCATCCACTCAACAAACTAGTTTGCACCGTGTCATGGTCGCTAAGCCAGACGAATAAATCTCCCACCAGATCCTACTCTGCTGCCAAGCGCAACCACAAGAACACACAGACACAACAACTTAAACATGCACGACAAATTCATCAGCCTCAACTCATATACACTCACGACTCCTTCCAACCTAACCCCCTTTACTCTGATTTACACATAGATCTGTTACATTGGTTTCCCAATACACCAACACTAAACAGCACATTACTCAGTGATAAAGCACAAGCATATAAACTACACACACTCACACCACATGCTTGGTATTTCATTCTCTCTCTCTCTCTCTCTCTCTCTCTCTCTCTCTCTCTCTCTCTCTCTCTCTCTCTCTCACACACACACACACACACACACACACACACACACACACACACACACACACACACAATTTATATGTCAACCAATAGTATGAAATTGTCTCATATCCAACGTCACACGAAATTGTTGTGCATTTAAGTTCGACAACTCCTGAATCTGAACTGTTCCGACACTGGAAACATCAGTCTCTTAGTCATCGATGCACTTTCCAGAAAACGAATCAATACACAACACAGCCCTAATTGCAGGACGGAGGCGAAACTTCGCTCACTGCCGCCACTCTCGACGAAGAGTGAAGAGGGGTGGAATGTTCAACCGTGTACAATCAGCTTACAATCGGCAGACAATGACAATAGGCTGACAATCCACTGACAATTTCACTGACAATAAAAGTCCGCGATGCACAACCGCTGACAACCGTTGTCAGTGGGGTGAAAACCAGTGACTAAAGCTAGAAATTTACACCCTCGATTTCGGTGGACAATCGAATGACAACGAAACAAAATGGCTGCCCTCGCGTACATGCGGAACATGAGGCCTATAAACAACAATGCTCCAACTACAGACATCACCTCCGTGAGTACCACACACAGCTTCGCTAAAATCGAAGGCACAATCTCCTCTTTGTGTGATAAAGCAGCGAGTCTGGAAGATCAAGTAAGATCGCTGCATTCTAAAATTGTTGGAAAGGACTCGGCTAGCACAGCAACGCAGACAGAACCCTTTCCTTACCTCTCTTACGCAGAAGTGGCTAGATCCACAATTTCATCACGATCGAAAACAATTTCTCAGGATGCTCTGCCTATTAAAGCAAGCAACTCAGAAAAGAAGAACAGAAATGTACAGGAAAGTGACAAAAACAAAAACAAAATAGAAGAAACTGATAACACGAACAAAAATGACGTCAAATCTTCTCTGCGTCATAAGCCGAAGTCTAAGGAGCAGTGCGAGAAAAATGCCGAGTCCAGACACAAACAAAACGTCAATGACTTAAAGATCAAGTGCGGAGACAAATCAAACGACAACGAATTAAAGGCCAAGTCCAGAGACAAACCAAATGCAATTTTAAACGCCCTTCCCAACATTTTATTTGTGAATGACCCTGTCATAAAGAAAGTCAACACAAACAGACTAGGGAAGTCCTACGGATGTAAAGTGCATCAGAGTAATGCAAGAACAATAAAGGACATCAAACCAGCAGTTGCCAAAGCAAGCGCATCTGCCAAGACACCTGCGATTAATTCTTATCTCATGAAGGAGCACTTCCATTTCAGAAGGAGAGAAATTAGGTTTCTTCTGCCGTTTTGCTTTTGCCCCGGTTTCGTCTGCCATGATGGATGCAGCGTAAACAAAGTCACTGCGCATGCTCAGGTTGAAACAGAAAGTTAACTTTCGCGGGAAAACCCTGGGTAAAAATAGTCCGGTAACGTTTGAAAATTAGGGCAATCATTGTCTGCTGACTTCGTTGTAAACTCGGTTGTCACCGCTTGAACATGGGAACTTTTCAAAGCTGACTTTAAAGTCAGCTGACAACTCATTGTAAGCGGATAGTCAGTGACAATAATTGTACACGGTTGAACATTCCACCCAGGCTGAAGTATTGCAGTGGCCAAGACACACTGTGACACAGGGGTGGTCGGAGACCTCAGCGAAGTACAGAGATGGGGCCAACCAGACCTGAACATGAATCGAGAACATAATGTCAGCGATGTCGCAGAACGTCTTCCTCTAACACACTTATCATACTGTGTTTCAGGTGGTTAAACTGGCACATGTATCATTCAGTTGGAAAGTTTAATCTGTGTTCCACATCTCACTAGGAAGTGGAATTATGTAATACGATCTTAATTTAAAGTTCCGCGGCTTTCCAGCTTATGATGGCCATACAGTTGTTTCAGCTTGATGCTTGCCAAAGTTCTATATAATCTATAATCTCTCTCTCTCTCTCTCTCTCTCTATCTCTCTCTCTCTCTCTCTCTCTCTCTCTCTCTTACACGTACGCAGGCTGTCATTCCTGCGGACACCCCCTGCGCAAATAGGCATGGATCAATCCCACCTAAACAACACAGGGAGTGGAGTTTTGTGTATATGACCCCCATTTTTTTCTACCCCCCATCAGGGCAGCCAAACTCCAATAAGAACTTCAAGGCTTTTTTTCCAGCCAAAGTCCCATGTGTTTTGACATCCAGTACTCGCGCAATATATACAAAACTGATAATGGTAAATTACTCTATCTTCACTCCCACATTTGATCATTACAAAATTAAAAAAAACCACTTTTCTTTGCTCTTCATTTCATCTTAAATTTCCATCAATTCAACCTTGCATCAATTCTCCTAATACAGCCTACCAATAGAGCACAAACAAAAATGTTTCCTACTAAAATCACAAAACATCCAAAAATTCCTGAACAATGTGTTCCCAAAAGAATGATTAAAAGGAACAATCACCAAATGTCATCTTATAGTCTCACCCTTCAAGGTGAGCTGCACAACTGGATAATTCAACCCAAGTGGGCACAACAGGGAACCTTGCTTGAATTCTAAAATGAAACATTTTCCATCGCTTAGTCTTGCTTATTATAAGTGAGTAAAACTTCTCTTATTGTGTTCCACATCCAATAATATGGAAATACACTCAACTGCCAACCGTACTTATTCTTTGAATAATTTTCCTTTTTTACCTCCCATTACTAATCCTTCACAATTTACTCACACATAAAATAAACCTCACACACTATTTGCGAAATAAAGTAAAGCCAGGTAAAGGTAAAGGGCACATAGCCATTGCCGGCCACAAGGGCAGGGAATCACTCATTCACTGTGACAAGGGCATGGCATTAGAAGGCGAAGCCATTATCTCCCCTTCCACCGCCTTAAAATTCCCTGACTGCAGTCAGGCACTTAACCTTCCCTAACTGCAGTCAGGCACTTAACCTTCCCTAACTGCAGTCAGGCACTTAACCTTCCCTAACTGCAGTCAGGCACTTAACCTTCCCTGACTGCAGTCAGGCACTTAACCTTCCCTAACTGCAGTCAGGCACTTAACCTTCTCTAACTGCAGTCAGGCACTTAACCTTCCCTGACTGCAGTCAGGCACTTAACCTTCCCTAACTGCAGTCAGGCACCCATTCACAGCTGGGTGAAGTGAGGAAAATTGGCATGAATTATCTTTATACTGCAAAATAAACAAAGGCTTAAACGCAACCTTTTGCAGACACACACACACACACACACACACACACACACAACACACACACACACACACACACACACACACACACACACACACACACACACACACACACAACGCAATCACCCACCACGCGCATGCGCGCACATACACATGCACTTAAGAACGCACAATAGTGAATAGTAAAGTGGTCACCTATACTGACCCAGTAAAAGCCAAGCATTACCTTAATCAGCTCAGACATGATTGAACACGTAATATTGCACACAGTGTACCCCTCTTTATTACAGTTTACTAATAACCAATAGCGACAATTTCCATTGACCAACACGCGCGACAAACACAACACACACAAACTATAGACAAAAAAATACAAAATTCAAATGATCACTAGCACGCAAAAACAGAGCACACACAAACTATGGACAAAAATACAAAATTCAAAACGACCACCAAGCACACCGCAAAACTGTACGACGACACAACACACACACACCACACAACACACACACACACACACACACACACACACACACCACACACACACACCACACACACACACACACACAACACACACACACAGGGCTATACATAGGTGCATACATGCATACATACATACATACATACATACATACATATGAATACACTAACCTACTATTTTTGTCATATATGGTTTAAAGAGGGGGCGTGGGGGGGGGGGAATAAAAACGTGTGCGTGTGTGTGGGTAGGGGGTGGGGGTATAGGGAGGCGAATACCTTTTCTATTTCCCTTACCTGTTTCCGCCAGGGTTGACACAGACATGGTGTGAGGCCTAGAGATCAGCTCATTCACGTATTGAACCCTTACCTGTTTCCGCCAGGGTTGACACAGACATGGTGTGAGGCCTAGAGATGAGCTCATTCACAGTATTGAACCCTTACCTGTTTCCGCCAGGGTTGACACAGACATGGTGTGAGGCCTAGAGATCAGCTCATTCACAGTATTGAACCCTTACCTGTTTCCGCCAGGGTTGACACAGACATGGTGTGAGGCCTAGAGATCAGCTCATTCACAGTATTGAACCCTTACCTGTTTCCGCCAGGGTTGACACAGACATGGTGTGAGGCCTAGAGATGAGCTCATTCACAGTATTGAACCCTTACCTGTTTCCGCCAGGGTTGACACAGACATGGTGTGAGGCCTAGAGATCAGCTCATTCACAGTATTGAACCCTTACCTGTTTCCGCCAGGGTTGACACAGACATGGTGTGAGGCCTAGAGATCAGCTCATTCACAGTATTGAACCCTTACCTGTTTCCCGCCAGGGTTGACACAGACATGGTGTGAGGCCTAGAGATCAGCTCATTCACAGTATTGAACCCTTACCTGTTTCCGCCAGGGTTGACACAGACATGGTGTGAGGCCTAGAGATCAGCTCATTCACAGTATTGAACCCTTACCTGTTTCCGCCAGGGTTGACACAGACATGGTGTGAGGCCTAGAGATCAGCTCATTCACAGTATTGAACCCTTACCTGTTTCCGCCAGGGTTGACACAGACATGGTGTGAGGACCTAGAGATGAGCTCATTCAGAGTATTGAACCTTACCTGTTTCCGCCAGGGTTGACACAGACATGGTGTGAGGCCTAGAGATCAGCTCATTCAGAGTATTGAACCCTTACCTGTTTCCGCCAGGGTTGACACAGACATGGTGTGAGGCCTAGAGATGAGCTCATTCACAGTATTGAACCCTTACCTGTTTCCGCCAGGGTTGACACAGACATGGTGTGAGGCCTAGAGATCAGCTCATTCAGAGTATTGAACGGATCTGGTTCAGTCAGTGAATTCCAGAGTATTGAACGGATCCTGGTCCAGCCAGTGAATTCCAGAGTATTGAACGGATCTGGACTAGCCAGTTAATTCCAGAGTATTGAACGGATCTGGACCAGCCAGTGAATTCGAGAGTGCTGAACGGATCTGGACCAGCCAGTGAATTCGAGAGTATTGAACGGATCTGGACCAGCCAGTGAATTCCAGAATATTGAATGGATCTGGACCAGCCAGTGAATACCAGAGTAGTGAACGGATCCTGACCAGCCAGTGAATTCGAGAGTATTGAACGGATCCTGGACCAGCCAGTGAATTCCAGGGCCGTTCTGTGGGCCACATGCCACAATGAAGATGTTGCTCTAAATGACTATACAATCCATGACAGCATCTTGAAGCCTACCATGAGTTTTGAGTCAGAATTTGATATCAAGCTGATAATCCCCCCTCCTCCCCCCCCCCCCCCCCCCCCCCCCCCCCCCCTCCACCACACTCAGTCTGAACTAGATTCAGCCTCTGCTCCCAGCCTTCAATGACTTAACAGAGCAACGTCGCTCTGTGTGTACACCCCTATGCATCATCAAATAAAACGCATGTAAATTGCACCGAATCTTGGTGCCCAACGCCGCATTACGTTACAGTAACGCTCGGTTAGCGTTACACAGGCATCAAAGCAGTTCACGAGTGGATCTACGGATCCAGCACTGAACATCATTTTACCTTGGACTGGAGTCTAGAGCGTGGGAAACACTATGCCTGTTTCAACAGAATGACTGAAAGAAGTGAATAAATTAAACAAAGAAACCCGTCGATTCTAATGTTTCTGACTTGTTATTGAATAGCTGTTCCTCACGGATTGTCTCTAGGGAACAACAAAGACAAATGCACTGAAAACTAGCATTTTCAGTCGTCTTTTGATGACTGCATTTTTCGTGGGGTTTCAGGGCCCCCTAGCACATTTTCACCAATTGCCGAGCCTACTGAAGAGGAGCTCAAGCTGCGAAATACGTGTCCAGGACTGGTTAAAACAATGGGTTTTTTCAGGTGAGGAGCTCTCCGAATTCTCACTTGATTTCAGGGATTGGCTTTTCTGAATTTGCAACTAAAATGTTTTTTTTCTTCTTGCTTCTAACTTTAACACGTGGCAGTGGCATTCTTGTTTATCCTGGTTTGTGCTGGTTCAGAATCTGTCCTTTACAGCTGACGAAACGGACATTCTTATGGAAGGAGAGATTTTATAGACATGTATATAGCGTACTTAATACTCTACAGTTTGTCTTGAGGATGTGGAAAAAAATGCTGGTCACTTCACTCTGTGGACTATATTCGAAAGGAAAAGCAAACAGACTAGCAGAAGACAGCGCAATGTGAGATAATTTTAAAAAAAAAACCGCATAATAGCAGTACGTTACTGATAACGTGCATGCTTAATATAAGCCTGTCAGAAAGTCTGAAAATTAAGCTTCTCTACACACAGCAGTTTCATAATTTTATGTGATTTTCGATCTTTGCTTACGTACACGGAAAACTAAGTACTTCAAAAGGGTGGTTCGCTCTTGTGTCTGGTCATAGTAGTCTAGGTGTTTTTTTTTAAAATACAAGTTTAATGTCAATGTTACGAAAGTGGGATGCACTGAAAGCGGAACGTATAGACCAGAAATTCATTAAACAGCAATTTGTTTTCCTCGTCCTGAAGGTAGTATCTATTGAAAGACAATTATAGTTATATGGTACTTCGATTACTATATCCTTTACGAGTAGGTTGTTAGTTCCTTTGACATTGGTGTTTTGTCGTCATGCGTGCGTGCGTGTGTGTGTGTGTGTGTGTGTGTGTGTGTGTGTGTGTGTGTGTGTGTGTGTGTGTGTGTGTGTGTGTGTGTGTGTGTGTGTGTGTGTGTGTGTGTGTGTGTGTGTGTGTGTGTGTGTGTGTGTGTGTGTGTGTGAAATAATGTAAATAAGAATCAATGTAATGATGAATACCTGACCCACATTACAAATACCTGACCCACATTTCAAACTTGTAAGATACACTTTGATGCAAGTGTCGTGGCACTTTGTGCTAGTTTTGAAAAATAGCAAACCTAACGGCCATGAACCTAACGGCAATAAACCTAACGGCAATAAACCAAACGGCAATGAACCTAACGGCAATAAACCTAACGGCAATAAACCCAACGGCAATGAACATAACAGCAATGAACCTAACGGCAATAAACCTAACAGCCATGAACCTAACGGCAGTGAACCTAACGGCAATGAACGTTACGGCCATAAACCTAACGGCAATGAACCTGACGGCAATGAACCTAACGGCAATGAACCAAACGGCAATGAACCTAGCGTCAATGAACCTAACACCAATGAACCTAACGAAAATGAACCTAACGAAAATGAACCCGACGGCAATGAACCTGACGGCAATGAACCTGACGGCAATAAACCTAACGGCAATGAACCAAACGGCAATGAACCTAACGGCAATGAACCTAACGGCAATGAACCTAACACCAATGAACCTAACGAAAATGAACCTAACGAAAATGAACCCGACGGCAATGAACCTGACGGCAATGAACCTGACGGCAATAAACCTAACGGCAATGAACCTGACGGCAATAAACCTAACGGCAATGAACCTGACGGCAATAAACCTAACGGCAATAAACCTGACGGCAATAAACCTGACGGCAATAAACCTGACGGCAATGAACCTGACGGCAATAAACCTAACGGCAATGAACCTGACGGCAATAAACCTAACGAAAATGAACATAACGGCAATAAACCTAACGGCAATGAACCTGACGGCAATAAACCTAACGAAAATGAACCTAACGGCAATAAACCTAACGGCAATGAACCTGACGGCAATAAACCTAACGGCAATGAACATAGAGAAAATGAACCTAACCCTTGCTTTACTCCTTTTTTCCCTGCGTTCACATGTTTGTTTTTCATTGCGTTCATTGTCCGCAGTAATTGATTGCGTTGCATTGTAGAAGACTGATTTTCTTGTTTGTTTGTTCCACTTATATGCATTTACCTTGACAAAGGTTCCTTAATATATATATGCTCTACCTTCTTCCTCTATCTCCCCCCCCCCCTTATTTCTTCCCTAGCCTCACTCCTTTTATCCTACGTTCGCTTGTTGTCCATTGCGTTCATGGTCAGTAGAGTTGACATGTTGTCCATTGCGTTCATGGTCAGTAGAGTTGACATGTTGTCCATTGCGTTCATGGTCAGTAGAGTTGACATGTTGTCCATTGCGTTCATGGTCAGTAGAGTTGACATGTTGTCCATTGCGTTCATGGTCAGTAGAGTTGACATGTTGTCCATTGCGTTCATGGTCAGTAGAGTTGACATGTTGTCCATTGCGTTCATGGTCAGTAGAGTTGACATGTTGTCCATTGCGTTCATGGTCAGTAGAGTTGACATGTTGTCCATTGCGTTCATGGTCAGTAGAGTTGACATGTTGTCCATTGCGTTCATGGTCAGTAGAGTTGACAGTTACTTGTTTTGCGTTGTTTAAGATTTTGTTTTTTGTATGTTCCTTTTATATGCATCCACCTTGATTGTATGTTCCTTTTATATGCATCCACCTTGATTGTATGTTCCTTTTATATGCATCCACCTTGATTGTTTGTTGCTTTTATATGCATCCACCTTGATTGTTTGTTGCTTTTATATGCATCCACCTTGATTGTTTGTTGCTTTTATATGCATCCACCTTGATTGTTTGTTGCTTTTATATGCATCCACCTTGATTGTTTGTTGCTTTTATATGCATCCACCTTGATTGTTTGTTGCTTTTTCCTTTGGGTGAAAAAAAAAATCATATTTGCTCATGTCATTACCCTGGTGAAATGAAATTTCATTCTCTCTCTCTCTCTCTCTCTCTCTCTCTCTCTCTCTCTCTCTCTCTCTCTCTCTCTCTCTCTCTCTCTCTCTCTCTCTCTCTCTCTCTTCTCTCTCTCTCTCTCTCTCTCTCTTCTAAACTTTCATTCCGGTCATGTTGTGTGGCATGCATCTGACATTGAAAGTGCCTATAGAATAGGCAGTCCACGCCAGAACGGCGCTTCCCGCCCACTGCTGGTGCAGGTCTGTCGTTGGGGAGACAGGATGTCCATCCTCAGGGACCGAGAGTTGCGTGATGCAATGCGGCGTAACAGCATCAGAGTGACTGCGGACCTCACCACAAGGCAGAGGCAGATGATAGATTTCCACAGAGACCAGGGCAAAATGGCCTATTTTATAATGGACGACTTCATGTGAAAGATAGACACCTGCATGCGCCTTCA
>JAFLJL010004383.1:0-16203 GCA_018398815.1 Conus ventricosus | reverse complement strand
TTTCATTTCTGGCAAAATCTGGTGCACGTTTACGAACGTTTGGCTGTCGACACCCTCGTAAACCTTCGAAGCCCTTGAGAGGCCCAAATAAACTTTACCTGAAGCTGCTAGCGAAGCGGGCAACTTCAAAAAGTCATGAACCAACACTTTTCCAAAATGGCGTCCGCCCGTTTAATCTATCACGAATGTCTGTTTTTCTCAGATTCTTTTAGAAAGTCTTGTTCACCTTGTTTATCCCAAACATGTTTTTCGATAAAAGAATTGCTCTTACTTTCATGTTTGCCGCTTTTGCTTGGGTGGTCAAAGGAAAGAAAGTACAACTGGCCAAGTATCAATTGACAGAATCTTCAACAACGAGTGCAATGCCATATTGTGCATTAGTAAGTTTTGAGACTTAACCAAATACTCACAGTACTGCATCCTAAACTGGATATAAAGGTGTAACTCCCATCGAAACCATGTTCACAAAGCCCATTCAAAATAGCAAGGTCCAAAGAGTTGCATAGTTCTAACACTGATCACCAAATACCTTTTCAGATTCATCTGTGAAGTTTACAATATGGCTACTGGTCAAGTTCTCTATAAAATTGTCATCAACATCGATGCCGACATTATTTCGAGGCTGTTCTTGCGTTAATCCCCGATAATAACACATAAAACTTGTATAATTCATTAAATCAACCAACATTGTTCGGTTCCATGCCAAACCATTCGTGTTATTTCCCCAGGCATTGGACTCCATTGGAGGTATATATGTACAAATCCAAAAATTTACATTCATGTCGCTATCGAAAAGCTTCTTTATCAATATTCAAAATGATCGTATTTTCAGACTTATATTCAATCCTTGTAACAAAACAGAAAAATTTTTTAACTTAAAACAATTACTCTCCTGAATATCGTCCTTGGTGGGAAAGCTTCTTTGCTGTGAATTATAAATCACGTAATCATTGAAAAGTGAGGATTCGAAATTCACACCAACAAACGTTTCAGTTAAAACACACAAAATCATGTGATTTGATATAACTTACAAAATCGTTGTTCTCCAATTTAGAAAGCAAGCCATTTACATTAAAGTTTAGAAACTTGATTGAAATGCTATTATTTTTAGGTATTTCTTGAGGACAATTATTTTCTATGGACTGCTTTGCAGTAAAGTTTGCACCACTGTTTTTCTGTTCAACTTTCAAGGCCCGGCCGATATCCTATTTGGAAAAAGAATTAAGCTTGGCGCGGGACCTTGTGCGTCCCCTTTCCGTAATGTCCCTGCCACGTTCCTTGGACGTGCACGTTTGAAACTGTCCAGTATAGTGTTCTGACTGGCATCCCTTGGCCTGGATTCTCCCTTCTTTAGGCGCTGTTTCTGTTGGTTGTCATCTCCCTGAACACCAGGATTTGAAAGTGCCACGTCACTGTTGGCGTTCGTCGTATTGTTTGTGTCAACAGACGGAGTTGCTATCTGTTGTTCTGACCGCTCGCCATCTGTCTGTCTGTCCTGATAGCTGTATGAGAAGATGTATGGGCCTGTGCTGAGTGTGTATTTTGTATGTCTGTGTCCCCATGGGTATTTCCTGGATCCCTATGTGTGTCACATAATATCACCTGTTCATTCTCTGTTTCACTTGGTTTGTTGATAGTAGCCCCCTGTTCATTCACTATGAGTTCATCATCAATTTTTCTCTTCTACTGCATCAGGTTCAATATCAAGAGAGATTCTGCAAGAAGTTTGAGACACAGTAATCGCAGGAGTTGAAGTGACTTCTGTCTGGCTTGCAGTGCCAGCCTGCACGTCTTTGTCGTTGACGTTTGGCACTGGAATTCCACCTCTTTCCCCCCTTTTACGTCACTGAAATTCTCACTGATGTCCTGTCTCTGTCGGCACTGTTTAGGTCACCATTTAGTATATTGTCCTTGTCCGTATGTCGTGAGTCTCTGTAAACGGCAGGCTGGTGAGTCACTTGTCTGTGATGAATATACCGACTTTGTCTTTGTGCTTCTTCGGTGTACCTCGTTCTGGGAAACATTCGCTGCTGCCCGTGGTTCCTGGATCGTCTGTCACGGAAGGCTTCTGAATCTTCATCTGTCGGCAGTCTCCGCTGGGCTGCCTGGCTGTAAGATGACCAGCCTGGAGCAACGGGGTCTGGCGTGACGGCCGACACGGTCAGCTGAACACCTGTCATTGCCGCCCTCTCCTCTGTACCCTCTTCTTTCCTGCTGGTGTGACGTGGACAACGATGATCTGTTGTCTTTACATCTTTTCTGGGAGCAGGAGGATGTCTGTCTGGCACCCCAGTAGCAGTTGACTGCTGTCTTCTGTCCTCTCACCTCGTCCAGTCCGGTAGCGCTCGTTCCTTGAGTGGTGCATTTGTGGCCACTCTCACCCTGCAGTAGATGTCGGTCGTCCCGTGAAGACTCTAGGTTGTAGGAAGAGAGGCTGTGAGAAGACGGAAATCGGCCATGCGAAGGCTGTCTATCTTTCACATGAAGTCGTCCATTAAAAAAATAGGCCATTTTGCCCTGGTCTCTGTGGAAATCTATCATCTGCCTCTGCCTTGTGGTGAGGTCCGCAGTCACTCTGATGCTGTTACGCCGCTATTGCATCACGCAACTCTCGGTCCCTGAGGATGGACATCCTGTCTCCCAACGACAAGACCTGCACCAGCAGTGGGCGGGAAGCGCCGTTCTGGCGTGGACTGCCTTTTTCTATAGGCACTTTCAATGTCAGATGCATGCCACACAACATGACCGGAATGAAAGTTTAGAAAAGAGAGAGAGGGGAGAGGAGAGAGAGGAGAGAAGAGGAGAAGAGAGGGAGAGAGAAGGAGGAGAGGAGGAGAGAAGGAGAGAGAGTGAGGAGAGAGAGAGAGAGGAGAGACGAAAAGAGAGAGAGAGAGAGAGAGAGTAATGATAATTTCATTTCACCAGGGTAATGACATGAGCAATATGATTTTTTTTTTCACCCAAAGGAAAAAGCAACAACAATCAAGGTGGATGCATATAAAAGCAACCCCCCAACAATCAAGGTGGATGCATATAAAAGCAACAAACAATCAAGGTGGATGCATTAAAAGCAACAAACAATCAAGGTGGATGCATATAAAGCAACAACAATCAAGGTGGATGCATATAAAAGCAACAAACAATCAAGGTGGATGCATATAAAAGGAACTACAATCAAGGTGGATGCATATAAAAGGAATTACAATCAAGGTGGATGCATATAAAAGGAACATACAAAAACAAAATTCTTAAACAACGCAAAACAAGTAACTGTCAACTCTACTGACCATGAACGCAATGGACAACATGTCAACTCTACTGACCATGAACGCAATGGACAACATGTCAAACTTACTGACCATGAACGCAATGACAACCATGTCAACTCTACTGACCATGAACGCAATGGACAACTGTCAACTTACTGACCATGAACGCAATGGACAACATGTCAACTCTACTGACCATGAACGCAATGGACAACATGTCAACTCTACTGACCATGAACGCAATGGACAACATGTCAACTCTACTGACATGAACGCAATGGACAACATGTCAACTCTACTGACCATGAACGCAATGGACAACATGTCAACTCTACTGACCATGAACGCAATGGACAACAAGCGAACGTAGGATAAAAGGAGTGAGGCTAGGGAAGAAATAAGGGGGGGGGGGAGATAGAGGAAGAAGGTAGAGCATATATATATTAAGGAACCTTTGTCAAGGTAAATGCATATAAGTGGAACAAACAAACAAGAAAATCAGTCTTCTACAATGCAACGCAATCAATTACTGCGGACAATGAACGCAATGAAAAACAAACATGTGAACGCAGGGAAAAAAGGAGTAAAGCAAGGGTTAGGTTCATTTTCTCTATGTTCATTGCCGTTAGGTTTATTGCCGTCAGGTTCATTGCCGTTAGGTTTATTGCCGTTAGGTTCATTTTCGTTAGGTTTATTGCCGTCAGGTTCATTGCCGTTAGGTTTATTGCCGTTATGTTCATTTTCGTTAGGTTTATTGCCGTCAGGTTCATTGCCGTTAGGTTTATTGCCGTCAGGTTCATTGCCGTCGGTTTATTGCCGTCAGGTTTATTGCCGTCAGGTTTATTGCCGTTAGGTTTATTGCCGTCAGGTTCATTGCCGTTAGGTTTATTGCCGTCAGGTTCATTGCCGTTAGGTTTATTGCCGTCAGGTTCATTGCCGTCAGGTTCATTGCCGTCGGGTTCATTTTCGTTAGGTTCATTTTCGTTAGGTTCATTGGTGTTAGGTTCATTGCCGTTAGGTTCATTGCCGTTAGGTTCATTGCCGTTTGGTTCATTGCCGTTAGGTTTATTGCCGTCAGGTTCATTGCCGTCAGGTTCATTGCCGTCGGGTTCATTTTCGTTAGGTTCATTTTCGTTAGGTTCATTGGTGTTAGGTTCATTGACGCTAGGTTCATTGCCGTTTGGTTCATTGCCGTTAGGTTCATTGCCGTCAGGTTCATTGCCGTTAGGTTTATGGCCGTAACGTTCATTCCCGTTAGGTTCACTGCCGTTAGGTTCATGGCTGTTAGGTTTATTGCCGTTAGGTTCATTGCTGTTATGTTCATTGCCGTTGGGTTTATTGCCGTTAGGTTTTATTGCCGTTAGGTTCATTGCCGTTTGGTTTATTGCCGTTAGGTTTATTGCCGTTAGGTTCATGGCCGTTAGGTTTGCTATTTTTCAAAACTAGCACAAAGTGCCACGACACTTGCATCAAAGTGTATCTTACAAGTTTGAAATGTGGGTCAGGTATTTGTAATGTGGGTCAGGTATTCATCATTACATTGATTCTTATTTACATTATTTCACACACACACACACACACACACACACACACACACACACACACACACACACACACACACACACATACACACACACACACACACACACACACACACACACACACACACACACACACACACACACACACACACACGCACGCACGCATGACGACAAAACACCAATGTCAAAGGAACTAACAACCTACTCGTAAAGGATTATAGTAATCGAAGTACCATATAACTATAATTGTCTTTCAATAGATACTACCTTCAGGACGAGGAAAACAAATTGCTGTTTAATGAATTTTGGTCTATACGTTCCGCTTTCAGTGCATCCCACTTTCGTAACATTGACATTAAACTTGTATTTTAAAAAAAAACACCTAGACTACTATGACCAGACACAAGAGCGAACCACCCTTTTGAAGTACTTAGTTTTCCGTGTACGTAAGCAAAGATCGAAAATCACATAAAATTATGAAACTGCTGTGTGTAGAGAAGCTTAATTTTCAGACTTTCTGACAGGCTTATATTAAGCATGCACGTTATCAGTAACGTACTGCTATTATGCGGTTTTTTTTTTAAAATTATCTCACATTGCGCTGTCTTTGCTAGTCTGTTTGCTTTTCCTTTCGAATATAGTCCACAGAGTGAAGTGACCCAGCATTTTTTTCCACATCCTCAAGACAAACTGTAGAGTATTAAGTACGCTATATACATGTCTATAAAATCTCTCCTTCCATAAGAATGTCCGTTTCGTCAGCTGTAAAGGACAGATTCTGAACCAGCACAAACCAGGATAAACAAGAATGCCACTGCCACGTGTTAAAGTTAGAAGCAAGAAGAAAAAAAACATTTTAGTTGCAAATTCAGAAAAGCCAATCCCTGAAATCAAGTGAGAATTCGGAGAGCTCCTCACCTGAAAAAACCCATTGTTTTAACCAGTCCTGGACACGTATTTCGCAGCTTGAGCTCCTCTTCAGTAGGCTCGGCAATTGGTGAAAATGTGCTAGGGGGCCCTGAAACCCCACGAAAAATGCAGTCATCAAAAGACGACTGAAAATGCTAGTTTTCAGTGCATTTGTCTTTGTTGTTCCCTAGAGACAATCCGTGAGGAACAGCTATTCAATAACAAGTCAGAAACATTAGAATCGACGGGTTTCTTTGTTTAATTTATTCACTTCTTTCAGTCATTCTGTTGAAACAGGCATAGTGTTTCCCACGCTCTAGACTCCAGTCCAAGGTAAAATGATGTTCAGTGCTGGACCCGTAGATCCACTCGTGAACTGCTTTGATGCCTGTGTAACGCTAACCGAGCGTTACTGTAACGTAATGCGGCGTTGGGCACCAAGATTTCGGTGCAATTTACATGCGTTTTATTTGATGATGCATAGGGGTGTACACACAGAGCGACGTTGCTCTGTTAAGTCATTGAAGGCTGGGAGCAGAGGCTGAATCTAGTTCAGGGCTGGTGTGGTGAGGGGGGGGGGGGGGGGGGGGGAGGAGGGGGGGATTATCAGCTTGATATCAAATTCTGACTCAAACTCATGGTAGGCTTCAAGATGCTGTCATGGATTGTATAGTCATTTAGAGCAACATCTTCATTGTGGCATGTGGCCCACAGAACGGCCCTGGAATTCACTGGCTGGTCCAGGATCCGTTCAATACTCTCGAATTCACTGGCTGGTCCAGGATCCGTTCACTACTCTGGTATTCACTGGCTGGTCCAGATCCATTCAATATTCTGGAATTCACTGGCTGGTCCAGATCCGTTCAATACTCTCGAATTCACTGGCTGGTCCAGATCCGTTCAGCACTCTCGAATTCACTGGTGGTCCAGATCCGTTCAATACTCTGGAATTAACTGGCTAGTCCAGATCCGTTCAATACTCTGGAATTCACTGGCTGGACCAGGATCGTTCAATACTCTGGAATTCACTGACTGAACCAGATCCGTTCAATACTCTGAATGAGCTGATCTCTAGGCCTCACACCATGTCTGTGTCAACCTGGCGGAAACAGGTAAGGGTTCAATACTGTGAATGAGCTCATCTCTAGGCCTCACACCATGTCTGTGTCAACCCTGGCGGAAACAGGTAAGGGTTCAATACTCTGAATGAGCTGATCTCTAGGCCTCACACCATGTCTGTGTCAACCCTGGCGGAAACAGGTAAGGTTCAATACTCTGAATGAGCTCATCTCTAGGCCTCACACCATGTCTGTGTCAACCCTGGCGGAAACAGGTAAGGGTTCAATACTGTGAATGAGCTGATCTCTAGGCCTCACACCATGTCTGTGTCAACCCTGGCGGAAACAGGTAAGGGTTCAATACTGTGAATGAGCTGATCTCTAGGCCTCACACCATGTCTGTGTCAACCTGGCGGAAACAGGTAAGGGTTCAATACTGTGAATGAGCTGATCTCTAGGCCTCACCCATGTCTGTGTCAACCCTGCGGAAACAGGTAAGGGTTCAATACTGTGAATGAGCTGATCTCTAGCCTCACACCATGTCTGTGTCAACCCTGGCGGAAACAGGTAAGGGTTCAATACTGTGAATGAGCTGATCTCTAGGCCTCACACCATGTCTGTGTCAACCCTGGCGGAAACAGGTAAGGGTTCAATACTGTGAATGAGCTCATCTCTAGGCCTCACACCATGTCTGTGTCAACCTGGCGGAAACAGGTAAGGGTTCAATACTGTGAATGAGTGATCTCTAGGCCTCACACCATGTCTGTGTCAACCCTGGCGGAAACAGGTAAGGGTTCAATACTGTGAATGAGCTGATCTCTAGGCCTCACACCATGTCTGTGTCAACCCTGGCGGAAACAGGTAAGGGTTCAATACTGTGAATGAGCTCATCTCTAGGCCTCACACCCATGTCTGTGTCAACCCTGGCGGAAACAGGTAAGGGTTCAATACTGTGAATGAGCTGATCTCTAGGCTCACACCATGTCTGTGTCAAACCTGGCGGAAACAGGTAAGGGAAATAGAAAAGGTATTCGCCTCCCTATACCCCCCCCTACCCACACACACGCACACGTTTTTATTCCCCCCCCCCACGCCCCCTCTTTAAACCATATATGACAAAAATAGTAGGTTAGTGTATTCATATGTATGTATGTATGTATGTATGTATGTATGCATGTATGCACCTATGTATAGCCCTGTGTGTGTGTGTGGTGTGTGTGTGTGTGTGTGTGTTGTGGTGTGTGTGTGTGTGTGTGTGTGTGTGTGTGTGTGTGTGTGTGTGTGTGTGTGTGTGTGTCGTCGTACAGTTTTGCGTGTGCTTGGTGGTCGTTTGAATTTTGTATTTTTGTCCATAGTTTGTGTGTGCTCTGTTTTTGCGTGCTAGTGATCATTTGAATTTTGTATTTTTTTGTCTATAGTTTGTGTGTGTTGTGTTTGTCGCGCGTGTTGGTCAATGGAAATTGTCGCTATTGGTTATTAGTAAACTGTAATAAAGAGGGGTACACTGTGTGCAATATTACGTGTTCAATCATGTCTGAGCTGATTAGGTAATGCTTGGCTTTTACTGGGTCAGTTAGGTGACCACTTTACTATTCACTATTGTGCGTTCTTAAGTGCATGTGTATGTGCGCGCATGCGCGTGTGGGTGATTGCGTGTGTGTGTGTGTGTGTGTGTGTGTGTGTGTGTGTGTGTGTGTGTGTGTGTGTGTGTGTGTGTGTGTGTGTGTGTTGTGTGTGTGTGTGTGTCTGCAAAAGGTTGCGTTTAAGCCTTTGTTTATTTTGCAGTATAAAGATAATTCATGCCAATTTTCCTCACTTCACCCAGCTGTGAATGGGTGCCTGACTGCAGTTAGGGAAGGTTAAGTGCCTGACTGCAGTCAGGGAAGGTTAAGTGCCTGACTGCAGTTAGAGAAGGTTAAGTGCCTGACTGCAGTTAGGGAAGGTTAAGTGCCTGACTGCAGTCAGGGAAGGTTAAGTGCCTGACTGCAGTTAGGGAAGGTTAGTGCCTGACTGCAGTTAGGGAAGGTTAAGTGCTGACTGCAGTTAGGGAAGGTTAAGTGCCTGACTGCAGTCAGGGAATTTTAAGGCGGTGGAAGGGGAGATAATGGCTTCGCCTTCTAATGCCATGCCCTTGTCACAGTGAATGAGTGATTCCCTGCCCTTGTGGCCGGCAATGGCTATGTGCCCTTTACCTTTACCTGGCTTTACTTTATTTCGCAAATAGTGTGTGAGGTTTATTTTATGTGTGAGTAAATTGTGAAGGATTAGTAATGGGAGGTAAAAAAGGAAAATTATTCAAAGAATAAGTACGGTTGGCAGTTGAGTGTATTTCCATATTATTGGATGTGGAACACAATAAGAGAAGTTTTACTCACTTATAATAAGCAAGACTAAGCGATGGAAAATGTTTCATTTTAGAATTCAAGCAAGGTTCCCTGTTGTGCCCACTTGGGTTGAATTATCCAGTTGTGCAGCTCACCTTGAAGGGTGAGACTATAAGATGACATTTGGTGATTGTTCCTTTTAATCATTCTTTTGGGAACACATTGTTCAGGAATTTTTGGATGTTTTGTGATTTTAGTAGGAAACATTTTTGTTTGTGCTCTATTGGTAGGCTGTATTAGGAGAATTGATGCAAGGTTGAATTGATGGAAATTTAAGATGAAATGAAGAGCAAAGAAAAGTGGTTTTTTTTTAATTTTGTAATGATCAAATGTGGGAGTGAAGATAGAGTAATTTACCATTATCAGTTTTGTATATATATTGCGCGAGTACTGGATGTCAAAACACATGGGAACTTTGGCTGGAAAAAAAGCCTTGAAGTTCTTATTGGAGTTTGGCTGCCTGATGGGGGGTAGAAAAAAATGGGGGTCATATACACAAAACTCCACTCCCTGTGTTGTTTAGGTGGGATTGATCCATGCCTATTTGCGCAGGGGGTGTCCGCAGGAATGACAGCCTGCGTACGTGTAAGAGAGAGAGAGAGAGAGAGAGGAGAGAGAGAGAGATAGAGAGAGAGGGGAGAGAGAGAGAGATTATAGATTATATAGAACTTTGGCAAGCATCAAGCTGAAACAACTGTATGGCCATCATAAGCTGGAAAGCCGCGGAACTTTAAATTAAGATCGTATTACATAATTTCCACTTCCTAGTGAGATGTGGAACACAGATTAAACTTTCCAACTGAATGATACATGTGCCAGTTTAACCACCTGAAACACAGTATGATAAGTGTGTTAGAGGAAGACGTTCTGCGACATCGCTGACATTATGTTCTCGATTCATGTTCAGGTCTGGTTGGCCCCATCTCTGTACTTCGCTGAGGTCTCCGACCACCCTGTGTCACAGTGTGTCTTGGCCACTGCAATACTTCAGCCTGGGTGGAATGTTCAACCGTGTACAATTATTGTCACTGACTATCCGCTTACAATGAGTTGTCAGCTGACTTTAAAGTCAGCTTTGAAAAGTTCCATGTTCAAGCGGTGACAACCGAGTTTACAACGAAGTCAGCAGACAATGATTGCCCTAATTTTAAAACGTTACGGACTATTTTTACCCAGGGTTTTCCCGCGAAAGTTAACTTTCTGTTTCAACTGAGCATGCGCAGTGACTTTGTTTACGCTGCATCCATCATGGCAGACGAAACCGGGGCAAAAGCAAAACGGCAGAAGAAACCTAATTTCTCTCCTTCTGAAATGGAAGTGCTCCTTCATGAGATAAGAATTAATCGCAGGTGTCTTGGCAGATGCGCTTGCTTTGGCAACTGCTGGTTTGATGTCCTTTATTGTTCTTGCATTACTCTGATGCACTTTACACCCGTAGGACTTCCTAGTCTGTTTGTGTTGACTTTCTTTATGACAGGGTCATTCACAAATAAAATGTTGGGAAGGGCGTTTAAAATTGCATTTGGTTTGTCTCTGGACTTGGCCTTTAATTCGTTGTCGTTTGATTTGTCTCCGCACTTGATCTTTAAGTCATTGACGTTTTGTTTGTGTCTGGATCGGCATTTTTCTCGCACTGCTCCTTAGACTTCGGCTTATGACGCAGAGAAGATTTGACGTCATTTTTGTTCGTGTTATCAGTTTCTTCTATTTTGTTTTTGTTTTTGTCACTTTCCTGTACATTTCTGTTCTTCTTTTCTGAGTTGCTTGCTTTAATAGGCAGAGCATCCTGAGAAATTGTTTTCGATCGTGATGAAATTGTGGATCTAGCCACTTCTGCGTAAGAGAGGTAAGGAAAGGGTTCTGTCTGCGTTGCTGTGCTAGCCGAGTCCTTTCCAACAATTTTAGAATGCAGCGATCTTACTTGATCTTCCAGACTCGCTGCTTTATCACACAAAGAGGAGATTGTGCCTTCGATTTTAGCGAAGCTGTGTGTGGTACTCACGGAGGTGATGTCTGTAGTTGGAGCATTGTTGTTTATAGGCCTCATGTTCCGCATGTACGCGAGGGCAGCCATTTTGTTTCGTTGTCATTCGATTGTCCACCGAAATCGAGGGTGTAAATTTCTAGCTTTAGTCACTGGTTTTCACCCCACTGACAACGGTTGTCAGCGGTTGTGCATCGCGGACTTTTATTGTCAGTGAAATTGTCAGTGGATTGTCAGCCTATTGTCATTGTCTGCCGATTGTAAGCTGATTGTACACGGTTGAACATTCCACCCCTCTTCACTCTTCGTCGAGAGTGGCGGCAGTGAGCGAAGTTTCGCCTCCGTCCTGCAATTAGGGCTGTGTTGTGTATTGATTCGTTTTTGGAAAGTGCATCGATGACTAAGAGACTGATGTTTCCAGTGTCGGAACAGTTCAGATTCAGGAGTTGTCGAACTTAAATGCACAACAATTTCGTGTGACGTTGGATATGAGACAATTTCATACTATTGGTTGACATATAAATTGTGTGTGTGTGTGTGTGTGTGTGTGTGTGTGTGTGTGTGTGTGTGTGTGTGTGGAGAGAGAGAGAGAGAGAGAGAGAGAGAGAGAGAGAGAGAGAGAGAGAGAGAGAGAGATGAAATACCAAGCATGTGGTGTGAGTGTGTGTAGTTTATATGCTTGTGCTTTATCACTGAGTAATGTGCTGTTTAGTGTTGGTGTATTGGGAAACCAATGTAACAGATCTATGTGTAAATCAGAGTAAAGGGGGTTAGGTTGGAAGGAGTCGTGAGTGTATATGAGTTGAGGCTGATGAATTTGTCGTGCATGTTTAAGTTGTTGTGTCTGTGTGTTCTTGTGGTTGCGCTTGGCAGCAGAGTAGGATCTGGTGGGAGATTTATTCGTCTGGCTTAGCGACCATGACACGGTTGCAAACTAGTTTGTTGAGTGGATGGCTGCCATTGCAAATGACCCAAACCATACAAGCATTGTTTATTTCACTTATAGACCTATTTGCAACACAGTGGTAGCCTATAAATTATTTATTGGACATCATTAAAAAAAATGTTGTACTGCCACAGAACAGTTCAAAACACACGTCGCTGGTATACTTTATATGTAAGGCTCTATCCCTGATCCAGCTACATCTAATTTGAATGGGTCTCTGAGGATCAATTGGTAGGCCTAATGCGCAGATTCCACTGTTGATATCCAGATTCATTCATCTGCTCACATAGTTCAGATTATCCAGCCTTTTGTAGAGAAACGTTTTGCCGTGCATATTATTTCGATGGCCTGCTTCACCTTTAAACATTTTTGTCAATGTCCTTAACAACGTTTAAGTCGAAAACGTGCACGCCAGTTGTTTGATCCCCGGGCACAAAATGGACCAGGACATAATTATTTAGATCACTGCCATTGTGCTGGCATATTGCCTGTACGCTATTTGTTAGGTAAAAGAAGGCTATATTCCAATGGTCAGGATCATTACTGACGAATGATCTGCCAACAGGATAATTAAGCGGTCGGTCATCACCAATGACAAAGAGCTTCGCAAAATTCGGCGAATCACGTAACTTGACACATACAGCACTATACATACTGGCAGTGTGTAAACTTGACACATACAGTACTATATATACTGGCAGTGTGTAAACTTGACACATACAGTACTATATATACTGGCAGTGTGTAAGCTGTAAAGTCGTATAGCATCAGCATTGAAGGGTCAAATGAAATGAAATTGTTGTTTTCAAAATATGTGCTCCTGTGCGAGAAAGTGATAATATCATCAGTATTCTTAGTTCATTTGGAAAAAAAAAAGTAATGAAAAATAGCAAATCTCACCATTATCAGACGCATCCTGTTTTGATAACGTTTGCATCCCAGTTTCACACACAAACACATTTTGGAAACTCCATTTTCTTTCATCTCATCAACCAATACAAACTTGCATAACTTGCAGGCTCACACCTTTGGCGCGAAAGGGACCTGCTTAATGTGAAGCCACAGGGTAAGAGATGGGGTTCAAAAGAGTAGGTTCATATGCATAAGTCACAGGTTAAGAGATGGGGTTAAAAGGAATAGTTTCATACGCCACAGGGTAAGAGATGGGGTTTAAAGGAATAGTTTCATAAGCCACAGGGTAAGAGATGGGGTTAAAAGGAATAGTTTCATAAGCCACAGGGTAAGAGATGGGGGTAAAAGGAATAGTTTCATAAGTCACAGGGTAAGAGATGGGGGTAAAAGGAATAGTTTCATAAGTCACAGGGTAAGAGATGGGGTTAAAAGGAATAGTTTCATAAGTCACAGGGTAAGAGATGGGGGTAAAAGGAATAGTTTCGTAAGCCACTGGGTAAGAGATGGGGTTAACAGGAATAGTTTCATAAGTCACAGGGTAAGAGATGGGGTTACAAGGAATGGTTTCATAAGTCACAGGGTAAGAGATGGGGGTAAAAGGAATAGTTTCATACGTCCAGTCTGTGATGTGGCTTCTCTCCCTTAAAAAGAAGTCCATTTCCGTTTCTACACAAACACAAGGAATGTTGTCTTTCAGGTTTTGAGACTGACGTTTTTCGTTTTTATTTCTTCTTTACGAATTACATACTACCATTATGGCCCTTCATGGTAAGGTTCATAATAAGGCCCTGTCATTGGTCGTTTAATTTGTGCACAGTTTATATTCTTCAGACGCAGCAGCCAAGTTATGTTCCCACTCCCATCACATCATGGCGGGCAGAATGAGAACATGGTGCGACAGTAGTATGTGCTCGCTGACAAACTGGTTATGGAGCAGGAAAACTTTTTTACACCGACAGATGAGGAATCGTACTCTCTTGTCCACAGTTAACAAATGCTTTCTGTTTGTTGTCAGGTTTGAAGATAGGTGGTACAGCTCTGCATGTGTCAAAGGTAGTTTGGATCACACCTGACGGGCAGAGTGACATCACTGTGTGTCATCTGCAAAAGAATAGTTGGAAACTGAAAAAGAATAAGTGGGTGATGTCAATTCTACGGTCTGCTTGAAGAAAAGAACAGGCACAAGAACAAAGCCTTGTAGAACACGAGATTGAAGACTTACAAAATCTTATTTGGGGAGGGGAATGGGTGTCATTAATCATCATGATTTAAGTTCTGTCAAACACGATTTTACTATTCCAAGACTTTACCAGAAATGATCCGAAGCTTCCAAAAAGTGTTTGATATCAGTGGTATCAAATGCTGTTGATACATCTAGCAGCACTAACACACAGACATCACCACAAGCCAGACCAGTGAAAACCGTCGTTGATGGCCCGCTAAACCCGTGTCGCCAATGAGCTGCAGGCACACTGAGAGGTGCTGGGCAGACCATAGTTGTGGAGATACACACCATGTTGTTCAACGCTATCATTGTCAGTGATTTTAGACAAACGCAGATGTGATACGGAGTGGGGTTTTCTGGCATAATGCTGATGAAGTGAAGGCTTTTTTGAGAAGAGGTGTCAGAATGGAAGATTCGAACGCAGAAGTAAACACCTCAACAGGTAAACTGGGGTTGAAAACATCTGTTAGTGTTAGAAGGAGTCTGTCCGTGAAGTCTGACATCGGTGTCATTGGGAAGGGATCAAGGAACCAAACTTCAAGTTCACAGTTTTGTTTGTTTGTTTGTTTGTGTGTGTGTGTGGGGGGGGGGGGGGGGGGGTTGTTTTTTCCACATCGCCTTGAACTACTGGCTGAAAGGCAGAGCATGCAGATTGTGGCTGGTTCTGGTTCATTATGATCTGAGAAAAGACAAGTTGTTGGTCCAGGTGAGCACGAAAACCGTGTACCTCACAAGTAAAGCAGATTTGTCAAACTATGTCTTATGTTTGAAAAGGAGAGTCGGTACTAGGCAAGAGAGACACTTCATACAACCCAGTAGATAGTTGATATATCATGAAGCTAGTGGGAAAACCTTATGTGTTTGTATTACGCTGTTTGAGCTTTTGAAAATGTTAAAACGAACTTGCAACAACAACAAAAAGCACCTGCTCACTAATTTCAGCAGGGATGGTGGTGGTGTCCGTTTAACGTGGTACACGGCCAGACTTTCCGACGCCACACGCACAGTAAAAAGGAACAGCCCGTCTCGCTCCCCTGGGACAGGGTCAAGCTGATCGTTGAACTGCTCCTTAAAGGCGAACCATCCCTTGCAACATGCACCTAATATAAAACGACCTCTCACGGTGAGCCTGCGCCACCCGGGGTGGGCCAGCAACATCGACCGCTTCAGAGGACAGAATGTTCTAGCGGGGACGATGACTGTCAGGGTAGATTGTGAAAACTGCGCGCAGGGCCTAGCTCTCTGATGACTCTACATGAGCCGACTGGCATTGAACGTTTCCAGACCGAACCGACAATACGATCATTAGTCTGCGCTCAGTGTGGATAGTGTGTAGTCAGTCACCGCGTAAAGACACCAGTCTTTATCATTCATTCCGACATCAATGAACTACAGCATTATTTTCTGCCTGGACTGAATACGGTATACGTATTTTTCCGAGGGATAAGACTTGCACCATTTTTGATCACGCCAAAACAAATATTGCTTTGTAAAACGGATGGACAGAAATCTAAATTCCTCAAAGTCACGAGTTTACTGACCAAAGTTTCTGAACATCATCCGAAAACCGAAAAAAAAAACCCTGACAACAACAACAACAACAACAACAGCAAAAAAAAAAAAAAACACCTATGTCTGACGACCGAAAACCAGAAGAATGGGATTCTGAACATTATCCAAAAACCGAAAAAAGCATGTCTGAAGACCGAAAACCAGAAGAAGGGGATACCAAACACGAGTGTCCTCATAACGGTGCTCATGCTAAGGAGCAAAGGCCAGCCGACGACAAGCAGGAGTTTGTTCAGCCGGAGGGAGGGTGGGGGTGGGTGGTTTGCCTGACGTCGATGTGCAGCAACGGCACCATGTTCGGCAGCTTCAACACTTTCGGCATCCTCTACGTTGCCATGGTAAACAGTACAGTGGGACACAGCGCCTTAGATTGTAAGTATCAACGTGGCACGCAGAGTGTGTGTGT
>JAFLJL010004381.1:17448-28109 GCA_018398815.1 Conus ventricosus | reverse complement strand
ATCGGGGGTTTTTTTTTCCCAAAAAAAAAAAAAAAAACCCTTGGTCCCTTTTCGGGGACCCCCAGCCAGAACCCCCAAATTTCGCCTTTCATTTGCATGGAAACGTGTAAGATGTAACGCCCATTCAAATTTAAAAGTCCGATAGCTAAAAACTTCTTTCTGTTTATTAAAACCCCAAACTTGCATGTATATCAAGGTTATATAAAATCAGAAGGGCCCCACAACATTTTACGGGGCGGTCGCGTTGAAGAGACTCGGGATTTAAGATAGCATGTCTACGCTTTCCAAACGTTCGGGGGGGTTAATGATTCCATGTCTACTTCAAAAAAAATTGCTTAATTTTTTTGTCACTACTTTCACCAGTGCGGGTTGGCATTTTTTCAAACCAACACGCTTTGGGCTCTTTTTTTTAACTCAAAATTTAGGAAATTTAAAAAAAAAAAATGTAAATAAAGTAAGAAAAAACACGTTTTTTATTCTTCACCCAAGCATTGCAATACGTCAAGACCCCTAACCCCTTACAATAACCCCTGCTAATATTTTAGCTTTTCCTGAATACTGAGTAAATTTTCATCACTTTATTGCTTGTAAATAGTTCCTATGACTTTTTTTTTAAATTGTTTAATCATTCTAAAACCCAAAATTTCACTAAAATCAATTTTTTTTCATCAATATTCTTACAATTTTTTAAATCAGTTTCCCTGGTTGGCAATCTTTTTTTTAAACTAAAAAAATAAAAAAAAATTTGAAAATTTTCAGCTATTTTTCATAGTGTTTTTAATCGTAAAACCGTCTTTTAAACGAATAGCTACCCCTTCAGGGTGGTAGAAACAGTCAGATTAACATTTCAGGACCATTTTACAACTAAAAGGCAAACAACTTTATAGGGGGGGCCCAAAAATTGGTATTTTACTGATGGCCCGCTTCCAGCTTCTGCATATTTTTTGCCTCAAAAAAATCAGTAATTAATTCTTTAAACCGCTCTTTAACTGATCTTATCGGCCTCCCCTCCCAACCAACTGTAAAATATTTAATAACTCTGTAGCTACTTCGACTTCATTTTTAAACCAAATAAAAAAGACAATTAAAAAAAAAAAATTAAATAAGCCGTTTCCCTTGTTTTGTGCAAAAATCAGAAGAGAAGGGTGAAAACATAATCAATAAAAAGTAGCTGACTGAGTGCTTCCGCTCACCTTTTGGCTTGGGCCGCCCTAAAGGGTTTTTTTGGCGTGACTCAGTGTGGTGTTACTCATATGGGCGGGTCGGGGGGGATCATTCCCGAAAAATTATTGCGCAATCCAATTCAGTCGGCTGCGCCGCCGCCGAGGAGATTTTTTTTCCCAATTTTTTTAAATTTTTTTTTTCTCCCTGACAGTTTTTTTTCCGGGGGGAGGGAAAAGGGTTTTTTGTTTGAAAAAAATTTTTTTGCTTTTTTTTCCTAACCCCCCCGGAAACCCAAAAAAATTTTTTTTAATTGGGGGGCTTTTTGTATTTTAACAAGGGCAAAAATTAAAAAAAGGGGAAAAAAGGGAAAAAGTTTTATAAACCCCCCGGGGGGAAAAAAAAAAAAAAACCCCGGGTTAGTTGGGGGGGTTTAGAGAATAGAGGGCTTTGGTTCTGCGATCCCCAGAAGCCCATAGTTGCTTCACTATACTTGCCGCTTCCGAGCGGAAGTTGCCCGCCGAGGTCTCAGAGGACAATCCCCAGCCGCAGCAGTAGTGGAAAGTATCACTGGATATCGGTACAGCACTGGAATCAGTGGAAGTCACAGTAGTCCGAAGACTGGTACTACTGGTAGGGCCATACATTTTGAAAACCCTTCCTTCGTTGACGCACGCTGTCGCCATACCACAGCACCGGGGACGTTGCTGACAACACTATTCGTACGGTTTCATACTACAGGGGGAAAGACAATTCCACTTGAAAAAAAACCAGATCTTATTCGGGGTGTGAGTTGATATATGTGAGTTGGTGTGTGTGGGTGTGTGCGTGTGTGCGGACAAGTTCCGGCAGCTCCCACTATGGCAACACCGGCTCCAAAACAACGAGCAACAGGGCGGTGGGGCTCACCGAAACAAAAAAAAAAAACCTATGTCCGGCTGCCTCCCACTCTGGCAACACCGCGCTCCACAGCCCACTGAGCAACAGTGCGGGGGGCTGGCCGGAAAAAAACACACAAACTGCAGACGGAATCCAGAGAGACGGAAAAAAGTGACACTAAACGTCCGCTACAACCCCCTGTACTTCAATACACCACCCCGGTTTTAAAAACAAACTGGCTAACCACCAAAGCAGGAAAGGCAGAATGAGTAGCTACAGCAAGGCAAGACTTACGGGCCGTATCTGCGTGCGGGTAACGGCGGAAGGGGTCTGGACGCCTGGTCGATTCCCCTGGTCCCACTCGACTCCCGGTCACACGGATCGATGTTCCAACCAGGGCACTAAGACTCCTTCCCCACTAGTGTCACCCAGCCAACCCCACAAACTAACCACGACAAACTGCTAAACGTATACAAAACAGACAGAACTGGACCGGTACTCCGCCGCAAACGAGCGAGACAGTCAGAGCCTTTCACATCCCGGACGAGCCACCAAATGTCCCGACCGACCCCTGGAGGTCTGCCCTGACCGGATCGGTTTAGGTAGGGAGTGAAGGGAGTGAAGACCTACAACGCCTCGCAGGAGACCAACAAGAAAGTTACGATACAACACCCACATTTATTTCCATCAACACACGCAATCACAAATAAATCTTTTAACGCCGCACCATGCACAATCACAATCATGCATTCCAACACGCCACAAACGGCCAATCACCAACAAGCATAATAATACCCGACATACACAATCATAATCATAAATACATAATTCCAGCACCCATCCTTTCCCTGTCATGCAGTTTACCCTCACACTCTTGCCCTCTCCATAGTCCACTGGGAACACCTGTCGTCGGTGCCCCAAACGGGTTCGGTTCTTGAAGCGAGTTGTTCAAGGGGCCAACACCTTGCCACGCCACAAACAGCCGGTGGAGAGGCGTCTCCGGGACGGGGCATTGTTGCTGGAGGTCCTAGACCGGGGATCAGGACCGTCAGCCGAGTCCCACGGGCTTTCTTTCCACCAGTACGTGGCCTCAACAGGGCTGTGAGTCCCACCAGTGCGTGGCCCCAACCAGTACGTGTTACCAACAGTGCACGGGGTCCCACCAGCGCGCCGTTCCCAAGCCGGTACGTGCTCGGGTGCAGTCTCGGGAGGGGGGAAAAAGGTAACTGGGCGGAAAGTGAAAGACGGGCACTGGAACCCCGCAGTCCAGAACCGTTCTGACCCCATGCTGTCAAACCCCTAAACTGCACTCGATGATGCGGCGGGGAAGGTCTACTAAATACACCAACAACCATCAGCTCAACAAGACAAGAGCATAACGCAGCAAACCAACCAAATCAGGGATGTCGTTAAAAGTTTCTCATACGAATGCAGGTAAGAGACTGCATTAAATTACCAGGCTTGTAAAACAAATATGGAATTATCTTCAACTTCTTTCATCACGTTTAACCATTTTCCTTTTTTCGGAAACAGAACTAATAGAGCAAAACTATGGCTTACAGCTGCCATCACATTTGACAAATAATATAAATTTTCAAAATTGGCAACAATTACCCCACCATATTATGGCAACATTACACAATAACACAAATCTCCAACACGCATCAAAAGACTAATCATGCGACCGCACGCTCGCGAACATAAAACTCGTTCTCCTTGCACACACAAACAGCCGGTGCCGAAGAATAAGGAGTCCGGCGAATGTGAGGGGCGGACGCTCGAGACACGCAAGTACCAACCCTGGAATCACAGGTTCTCTCCATCCCACCGGACTACCGCATCAACCAGATGCAATAAAAGGAGGAAAGAATTTTGGATATAATTTAGAAAGGCCAGTTAAAGATTGAATTAACCAGAAAACGTGGTCTCAAACAATTATTTCTTATATATTTTGAAAACAAAAGGAAAATTGCGCATAAGAGAAGAATTAGCCGGCTAACAACAAAAAACCAAACAAAACAAACCACGAAACTGCTGCTTACAGCTACCGTGGCGTGACCCAAGTGGCGGGGTCAAAGACTCTCTCTGCCCCTCTGTCCAGTCGATGAGAACAGCAGCGCCGATGCGGAAAAGGCGATGAAGTGTGTCTCCCCCTCCTTACCGGCGGCCTGTAGGGGAATCGAACGTACGACTGTACCTTCGACGATAAGGTGGAAGAACCAGGACGGAGCAGGCGTCCCAGAGATCTCCGCTCGAGGTGAAGAGAAAAAACGTGCCTCAGCGATGGCGGCCAACATGCCACGCTACGTTCACGTGAGAATACCTAAGCCTAAGAGGAACTTGCACGTGCGGCAGGTGAAAAGCGGTGAGAGGCCGATAGAGGACAGCCAGTACAAGAAAAGATACCAGCCCCCCGTGAACCTGCCGGATGGAATTGCAGGGCAGTGGAATTAGAGAGAGAGAGAGAGAGAGAGAGAGAGAAAGTAACCTAACCTGAGCTAACCAACCAAAGGTGCAACCACACCCACAAGGCCCCAGTACGGGACGGATATTACGACAACACCACCACCAACACACCAAAATGAAACAATTCCACCACCCTAGATTGGCTCATCGTCGTAGGGGCCTCGAGACAAATCGTGACAATGAGTTATTGGCTGGCAGTGACTTCTCTAGTTGGATTTAACTAAACCACCTTCTACAAAGCTCCTGTTTAAATTTTAATTGCTTAGATGCAAGTATATTCTAAACAGTCTGCTATTGTTCTGATTAATACATAAGGCCTTTATACTATCTGCAAACAGATAAGTCCACATGATTCTTAAGTGAATCGCCTAAAGTGGGAGCATTGGGGGAAATCCTTATAGGCACTAGATTGGCTCGTACAGACCATGTGTATACGTTTACAGTGATTGGTTTGTTTTGTTCTTCAAACTGAAATATGTTTTCTATACTTACTGGAAAGGCTATGTTATCAAAGTTCAGCTTTTTTTTATATTGTTCATAATTAGTACTCTTTCTGCGTTCTTTTTAACAGGGTGTAAATGTGCTAAAACGCTCCACATAAAACGCATGCTGTCGGAATTATGTATGTTTAAGACTGCTCGTTTTAAAACTAACTCTCTTGGAAGAGGAAGGTAAGAATTACCAACTATAGGATAGAACTTTGTTTGTCTTAATCTGATTTCAAGGACTGTCCCTTCAGACCAGCCAGAACCGCGCAATTTCGCTTCTTCCACTTGCATGGTTAAACTGTGTAAGCATGTAATCAGCCCATTCAGAATTAAAGTCGCGATAGCTAATAACTTCTTTTCTGTTTAGTTGAAAACCCAAACTTGCATGTACTATCATCAGGCGTTATATAATCAATCAGAACGGCCAACAACACTTTTACTGGCGGCTCGCGTTTGAAGAGACTCTGGGATTTTAGAGATAGCATGTGCTACGCTTTCCTGAACGTTCGAGGGGTTAATGATGTCCATGTCTACTTCACTAAACATATTGCTTAATTGTTTGTCACTACCTTTCACCAGTGCGCTGGTTGGCATTTTTTCAAACTCAGACACGCTTGTGAGGCTCATTTTTTTAACTCAAATATTTAGGTAAATTAAAAAAAATAAATGTAAATAAAAGTAAGTAAAACACGCTTTTATTCTTCACCCAAGCATTGCAATACGTCAAGACACCTAAGCCTTACAATAACACCTGCTAATATTTTAGCTTTTCCTGAATCACTGCAGTCAATGTTCATCACTTTGATTGCTTCGTTAAATAGTTCACTATGATCTTTTATTATATTGTTTACATCATTCTCAAATCCAAATTCACTAAAATCAATCATTGTTTCATCAAATAGTTCATTACAATTCTTTAAATCAGATTCATGAGTTGGCAATCATTTTTAAATCTTAAAATAAATAAAAAAATAATTGTAAATTCAGCTATTATTCATAGTGTTTTCTAATCGTAAAACCTGATCTTCATTAAAGCGAATAGCTACTCCTTCAGGGGGGGGTAGAAACAGTCAGATTAACATCTTCAGGAGCCATATTATCAACTAAAATGGCAAACAACTTTATAACCCGGGTTGGGGCCAAGAATCTGGTATTTTACTGATGGCCTGCTTCACGCTTTCTCGCATATTTATGCGCTCAAAAAGATCAGTAATTAATTCTTCAAACCTGCTCTTTAACTGATCTTCATCGGCCTCCCGCTCCCAATCCAATCTAAAGTATATTAATAAGCTCTGTAGCTACTTCGAGCTTCATTTTTAAACCCCAAATAAAAACGACAATTAAAAATAATTAACTAAGCCGTTCCTCTTGTTTTGTGCAAGAATCAGAAGAGAAGGGGTGAATAACATAATCAATAACAGGTAGCTGACTGAGTGCTACCGCTGCACGCTTGTGCTTGGGCCGCCTCACGGTTGTTTTGGCGTGACTCATGTGTGGTGTTACTCATATGTGGCGTGATCGTGGGGCGATCATTCCAGAAAAATCTATTGTCGCAATACCAAATTCAGTCGTGCATGCGCCGCCGCCGAGGTAGATTTCATCATTCTCTCACTGACTGTCGTGCGAGAAGGTTGTGTTTGACTGTGCTCCTACTGACTACTGTTTTTGGCTGTTATTTTAACAATGGCTGGTAGGAGAGAGTTTACCGAAGAACAGGTTAGTGCTATTCAAGATCACAAGTTTTACTGTAACTGCATGTAAGAGTATTTGTCAAAAAAAGAACTAGGTGAAGCGTGTTCTCTACCAGCGAAAACCCAAAAGAAGCATTGCTTTTCTAGAGGGCGTAAAAAAGGAAAACAAGCGACGACTGCTTTGGAAATGCATGACTATCTTGAAGGCTTGTTGGTTAAAGGGAAAATGCAAGAATTGAAAATGACATTAGCGAACAAGATGTGGCCAATTTTCATAAGTGTTTGACTGTTGATCGGATGCTTCCCTTTCTAAAAAGTGGTGGGTATGTTGATTTAAAACAAAATAAAAGCAAAAACAATCCATCATGCGTGATTGTTGGGCGCTGGCTTGAGACAGCTCAAGCCATGTTTAAAAGAACAAAACCGCTTCAAACATGGCGTTCATTTCTTAAGGCGCTGGGGGGCAATGTCTGATTCATATGCCAGAAAACTTATTCAGCTCTCAAAATTGTTTTTACAACTATCCCAAATTTCACAAGCTGGGGATCAGCATTACTGAACTGTGTAGCAAACGTCAAAGTATCATTAGGCTTATGCAACTGAATAGCGATTTTCGGGAGTTCTGGCAACAAACTAGATAGGGCTATGCAGACCTTAGTACATCTACCAGTATGGAGAGGAGTAGTGTGTTTGCCGGCACTATCTCCATAAAATGCTCCAAATATACAATGACAGATGTACTACTACTGGCGATTAGAGCTACCATAAAAGCTCGGCTACAGCAGTAACTGCTGTAACTCTGCCAAAACCAGTTGCAAGCCTGGTTGAAATAAGAGGAGCACAGCAGCGGTTTTAGACCAAGCGATCTCACAAGAACGTTTGACCTAGTTTACAGGGCCGGCAATTAGGCCAAGGGGTCTCACAAGATCACTTGGCCTACAAAGCAGTGCAGTAAACTAGGTCAAATGTTCTTGTGAGATCGCTTGGCTTAGTTGATTAAAGGCTTTACTTAGCCCAGGGAGAGAAGGTAAATATCTATGTACACGATCACCATATCTTATCTTGCACGTAAGCCCCCATTTTAAAGTAACGATTTTGCGTAAAGGTTTTGCGTGTTAATTTTGTTTAGAAAAAGGTGTTGATTTTGGCAAAAATCAACATGAGAAGGGCGCGATTTGTTTGTGAAAAGGGGGGTTTTCGTGCAAAATAAGATAGGTGAGCTTGAACCCGCATATTTACATTCTCTAGGGATGGGGTTAAGTAAGGAGGAAGGGCTCACGAATTGGGGGGGGGGGGGGGGGGGGGGGGGGGGAGGGAAAGGAAGAGAGGGGAGGGGGGAGTCAAGGGAAGGGGGAGGGTAAAGAGGGGTTGTACTACAAAGAAGGAGTGAACGTAAAAAAATGAGAGAGTGTTAGGGGACAGGTAAGGAAGTGAGGGTTAGGGAAAGGAGGGTGAGAGGGTGGAGGAGAAGAGGGGTGGGGGACGGGAAGGGTAAGGAGAGGTGGAAAGGAGGGATGTAAGGGAAAAGTAGCAGGAACAGGAGGGAGGGGGAAAGGGGGAGGAAGGAGAGGGGAGGAGGAGGGGTGAGATCGTAGGGTTGTGGGGAATCCTCACCTGTGTCGGTTTATGAATATCTACAAAGACTTTCACGTTGTGATATCTAACAATAATATACATATGTCGTTCCATCTCGCTAGCGTTAGAAGACAGAATAAGGTATCAGAGCAATCTAATAATCATTGCAAATATACATGTATGAAAATACATACATGTATATTCTTTACACTACACCCATTCCATTGCATCATATTGTAATGCATGAATAGACATCAATGAAAACAAATAAGTAAATATTTATCATGATAATTATAATAATAGGAAGAAGACGAAATGAAGAAAAAAAAGAAAGAAGAGGACGAAGAGAAAGAGGAGAGAAAAGAGAGAACATGAGAAAAGCAAGATTAAGCACAAGAGCGATGAAAACAAAAAGGACGCCAAGAACAAGGAAAAAAGAGCAGGAAGAAGAGGAGGGGGAGGGGGAGGAGAAGGGGAAGGTGGAGGAGGAAGGGGAAAAGGGGGAAAGGAGGTGGGGGAGGGGGGGGGGAGGAGGAGGGGGGGAAGGACGGGGATTGTCCAGGATGCGGATGGTAGGGCAGGGGAGGCTAATCCGGCGGCAACCCCAGACGGAGATCCCAAAAGCGTCCGTTTACATGGTTTCTCGTTCTTCGTTTTCGCTGTGCTTAGTGTTCATTGTTTTTGTCTTAAGAAGACCAAGAGGTCGAAATGCTTTGTGTATTGTCCTATACTCTGTCTGTCCTTGGCGGTAAACTGACCCCTCTCTTTCTAAATTTTGCTTCATATTCCCCCTCAGTCACTCCATTTTGAAACATTTCAATTCTTACGCTTTTCAACAGGAAATGAAACAGCTCTACTGACTGACCGGCAGAGAGATCCAAGAGTTGAAATGAACGATGACATATCGATGAATAATCGAACGAAGCACTCGCTCACACACGCAGTCAGACCACCTCTCCCAGGTCAAGTGACTCTAGACAGAGCGGAGGGCAGGACGCCCTGGTGTCTGAGATCTGGCACAGACTGGCCGACGAGCAGGAGGGGGCCTCAAAAATAAGGATTAGGCTGCAACGCTTTGAATCATGACAACACAGGGTTTTAGATCCATCAAATATAACATAAAGCGCACATTATGGAAATGAGGAAGAAAATCGGTCATTGAACCAAACCTATAATTCATGATAAACTAATACTCAATTATGAATAAAGTATACAAACACACAAACAACGAGCACTAGCCTCTTTTTTTTTTTTTTTTTTTTGTGAAACACACGAACGAACGCACGTAGGCTACACTCTAAAAAGGAAAGCACTAAAACATACAAGTCGAAAAATGGAAGTGGAATTGTCCTCAGAGCAGAAAGGACTACTGTCTACAAGGTGAGAATTAACAACCTGCGGTCATGTGACCAAACACATACATAAACAGGCGCGCAGGCAAACACACTTTACAACGTTGTAGAGATAAAAATTTAATACTGTGAACGCAACGCTTGAATTACAGAGGAAAGGAAACCTGAAACGATTTGAATGCGCAAATTATTAGTGCCACGGACTCGGGTTCGAATCTACCCACTTTTTTGTTTGTTTGTTTTTCAAACTCAACTCAGCAGCTGCGGAATGGACGGGGAGATCGTGGTCAAGGCTGAGGTCACCACGCATAAACTGACCTTCACTTGGAGCGAGCAGGGTTGCTTGTAAGCAAGCGCACTCAACACATGGGCTGGAGAGAGGAGAGAGAGAGAGAGAGGGGGGGGGGGGAGGGGATGTGGAAGAGGATTGCTATTCACAATGACATGTCATTTGTGAGCGTGATTAGCAGACTACAAGGAACCAATAATTATGCGCTGTTCCGTGACCCGTTGGAAAGGGATGGTTCCTCAGTCTCTGCTTACAGACAGTGCACAGCGGCGGTGCGGAATGCCGCCAGACAGTCCAAACCCATGACGGTGTATGGAATCTACATGTTGGAGGTAGGAGGGTCTGGAATATCCTTACTCATGGCACTTACACTGTGTCATAGATCAACACGTTACACCACAGTCCATGAATACCTCATCACTAGAGGTGATTTTTGTTTTTGTTCCTGAAAGAATAAATCCTGAAATTTTACGGAAGAAAGATTTTAAAGCAATGTTTGTGTCTTTCAGATAATCTGTTCTCAATGAGTTGTGGATTTTCCCCCCAACATCTGTGTAGAGAATCAGTGTGGACGATGTGAAAGCCTGGATATGATCCATCGCGGTCGGCTGAGCTATACACAACATAGATTTTTATTTGCTTGTTTTGTGTTCCAGGGTCACCTTTTTTTTTTTCATTTCATGACGTTATGTAACGGCCGCTTTCTCGCAAGAAGGTTATTTAGCGCTGTTCGGAAACATAAATTTACACTGAGACAACG
>JAFLJL010004381.1:0-10000 GCA_018398815.1 Conus ventricosus | reverse complement strand
TGAGTATTAGTTTATCATGAATTATAGGTTTGGTTCAATGACCGATTTTCTTCCTCATTTCCATAATGTGCGCTTTATGTTTATATTTGATGGATCTAAAACCCTGTGTTGTCATGATTCATAAACGTTGCAGCCTAATCCTTATTTTTGAGGCCCCCTTCCTGCTCGTCGGCCAGTCTGTGCCAGATCTCAGACACCAGGGCGTCCTGCCCTCCGCTCTGTCTAGAGTCACTTGACCTGGGAGAGGTGGTCTGACTGCGTGTGTGAGCGAGTGCTTCGTTCGATTATTCATCGATATGTCATCGTTCATTCAACTCTTGGATCTCTCTGCCGGTCAGTCAGTAGAGCTGTTTCATTTCCTGTTGAAAAGCGTAAGAATTGAAATGTTTCAAAATGGAGTGACTGAGGGCGGAATATGAAGCAAAATTTAGAAAGAGAGGGGGTCAGTTACCGCCAAGGACAGACAGAGTATAGGACAATACACAAAGCATTTCGACCTCTTGGGTCTTCTTAAGACAAAAACAATGAACACTAAGCACAGCGAAAACGAAGAACGAGAAACCATGTAAACGGACGCTTTTGGATCTCCGTCTGAGGTTGCCGCCGGATTAGCCTCCCCTGCCCTACCATCCGCATCCTGGACAATCACGTCCTTTCCCCCTCCTCCTCCCCCCCCCCCCCCTCCCCCACCTCCTTTCCCCCTTTTCCCCTTCCTCCTCCACCTTCCCCCTTCTCCTCCCCCCCCCCTCCTCTTTCTTCCTGCTCTTTCTCCTTGTTCTTGGCGTCCTTTTTGTTTTCATCGCTCTTGTGCTTAATCTTGCTTTTCTCATGTTCTCTCTTTTCTCTCCTCTTTTTCTTCGTCCTCTTCTTTTCTTCTTTTCTTCATTTTCGTCTTCTTCCTATTATTATAATTATCATGATAAATATTTACTTATTTGTTTTCATTGATGTCTATTCATGCATTACAATATGATGCAATGGAATGGGTGTAGTGTAAAGGATATACATGTATGTATTTTCATACATGTATATTTGCAATGATTATTAGATTGCTCTGATACCTTATTCTGTCTTCTAATGCTAGCGAGATGGAACGACATATGTATATTATTGTTAGATATCACAACGTGAAAGGTCTTTGTAGATATTCATAAACCGACACAGGTGAGGATTCCCCCACTACCCTACGATCTCACCCCTCCTCCTCCCCTCTCCTTCCTCCCCCTTTCCCCCTCCACCCTGTTCCTGCTACTTTTCCCTTACATCCCTCCTTTCCACCTCTCCTTACCCTTCCCGTCCCCCACCCCTCTTCTCCTCCACCCTCTCACCCTCCTTTCTAACCCTCACTTCCTTACCTGTCCCCTAACACTCTCTCATTTTCTACGTTCACTCCTTCTTTGTAGTACAAACCCCTCTTTACCCTCCCCTTCCCTTGCACTCCCCCCTCCCCTCTCTTCCTCCCTCTCCCCCCCCCCCAATTCGTGAGCCCTTCCTCCCTTACTTAACCCATCCCTAGAGAATGTAAATATGCGGGTTCAAGCTCACCTATCTTATTTTGCACGAAAACCCCCCCTTTTCACAAACAAATCGCGCCCTTCTCATGTTGATTTTTGCCAAAATCAACACCTGTTTTCTAAACAAAATTAACACGCAAAACCTTTACGCAAAATCGTTACTTTAAAATGGGGGCTTACGTGCAAGATAAGATATGGTGATCGTGTACATAGATATTTACCTTCTCTCCCTCGGCTAAGTAAAGCCTTTAATCAACTAAGCCAAGCGATCTCACAAGAACATTTGACCTAGTTTACTGCACTGCTTTGTAGGCCAAGTGATCTTGTGAGACCCCTTGGCCTAATTGCCGGCCCTGTAAACTAGGTCAAACGTTCTTGTGAGATCGCTTGGTCTAGACCGCTGCTGTGCTCCTCTTATTTCAACCAGGCTTGCAACTGGTTTTGGCAGAGTTACAGCAGTTACTGCTGTAGCCGAGCTTTTATGGTAGCTCTAATCGCCAGTAGTAGTACATCTGTCATTGTATATTTGGAGCATTTATATGGAGATAGTGCCGGCTACACACTACTCCTCTCCATACTGGTAGATGTACTAAGGTCTGCATAGCCCTATCTAGTTTGTTTGCCAGAATCTCCGAAAATCGCTATTCAGTTGCATAAGCCTAATGATACTTTGACGTTTGCTACACAGTTCAGTAATGCTGATCCCCAGCTTGTGAAATTTGGGATAGTTGTAAAAACATATGAGAGCTGAATAAGTTTTCTGGCATATGAATCAGACATGCCCCCAGCGCCTTAAGAAATGAACGCCATGTTTGAAGCGGTTTTGTTCTTTTAAACATGGCTTGAGCTGTCTCAAGCCAGCGCCCAACAATCAACGCATGATGGATTGTTTTGCTTTTATTTTGTTTTATCAGCATAGCACCACTTTTTAGAAAGGGAAGCATCCGATCAACAGTCAAACACTTATGAAAATTGGCCACATCTTGTTCGCTAATGTCATTTTCAATTCTTGCATCTTCCTTAACCAACAAGCCTTCAAGATAGTCATGCATTTCCAAAGCAGTCGGTTCGCTTGTTTCCTTTTTTACGCCCTCTAGAAAAGCAATGCTTCTTTTGGGTTTCGCTGGTAGAGAACACGCTTCACCTAGTTCTTTTTTTGACAAATACTCTAACATGCAGTTACAGTAAAACTTGTGATCTTGAATAGCACTAACCTGTTCTTCGGTAAACTCTCTCCTACCAGCCATTGTTAAAATAACAGCCAAAAACAGTAGTCAGTAGGAGCACAGTCAAACACAACCTTCTCGCACGACAGTCAGTGAGAGAATGATGAAATCTACCTCGGCGGCGGCGCATGCACGACTGAATTGCGTATTGCGACAATAGATTTTTCTGGAATGATCGCCCCACGATCACGCCACATATGAGTAACACCACACATGAGTCACGCCAAAACAACCGTGAGGCGGCCCAAGCACAAGCGTGCAGCGGTAGCACTCAGTCAGCTACCTGTTATTGATTATGTTATTCACCCCTTCTCTTCTGATTCTTGCACAAAACAAGAGGAACGGCTTAGTTAATTATTTTTTAATTGTCGTTTTTATTTGAGTTTAAAAATGAAGCTCGAAGTAGCTACAGAGCTTATTAATATACTTTACGAGTTGGATTGGGAGCGGGAGGCCGATAAAGATCAGTTAAAGAGCAGGTTTGAAGAATTAATTACTGATCTTTTTGAGCGCATAAATATGCGAGAAAGCGTGAAGCAGGCCATCAGTAAAATACCAGATTCTTGGCCCCAACCGGCTATAAAGTTGTTTGCCATTTTAGTTGATAATATGGCTCCTGAAGATGTTAATCTGACTGTTTCTACCACCCCTGAAGGAGTAGCTATTCGCTTTAATGAAGATCAGGTTTTACGATTAGAAAACACTATGAATAATAGCTGAATTTACAATTATTTTTTTATTTATTTTAGATTTAAAAATGATTGCCGAACTCAGTGAATCTGATTTAAAGAATTGTAATGAACTATTTGATGAAACAATGATTGATTTTTAGTGAATTTGGATTTGAGAATGATGTAAACAATATAATAAAAGATCATAGTGAACTATTTAACGAAGCAATCAAAGTGATGAACATTGACTGCAGTGATTCAGGAAAAGCTAAAATATTAGCAGGTGTTATTGTAAGGCTTAGGTGTCTTGACGTATTGCAATGCTTGGGTGAAGAATAAAAGCGTGTTTTACTTACTTTTATTTACATTTATTTTTTTTAATTTACCTAAATATTTGAGTTAAAAAAAGGAGCCTCACAAGCGTGTCTGAGTTTGAAAAAATGCCAACCAGCGCACTGGTGAAAGGTAGTGACAAACAATTAAGCAATATGTTTAGTGAAGTAGACATGGACATCATTAACCCCTCGAACGTTCAGGAAAGCGTAGCACATGCTATCTCTAAAATCCCAGAGTCTCTTCAACGCGAGCCGCCAGTAAAAGTGTTGTTGGCCGTTCTGATTGATTATATAACGCCTGATGATAGTAACATGCAAGTTTGGGTTTCAACTAAACAGAAAGAAGTTATTAGCTATCGCGACTTTAATTCTGAATGGGCTGATTACATGCTTACACAGTTTAACCATGCAAGTGAAGAAGCGAAATTGCGCGGTTCTGGCTGGTCTGAAGGACAGTCCTTGAAATCAGATTAAGACAAACAAAGTTCTATCCTATAGTTGGTAATTCTTACCTTCCTCTTCCAAGAGAGTTAGTTTTAAAACGAGCAGTCTTAAACATACATAATTCCGACAGCATGGTTTTATGTGGAGCGTTTAGCACATTTACACCCTGTTAAAAAGAACGCAGAAAGAGTATCTAATTATGAACAATATAAACAAGAGCTGAACTTTGATAACATAGCCTTTCCAGTAAGTATAGAAAACATATTTCAGTTTGAAGAACAAAACAAACCAATCACTGTAAACGTATTACACATGGTCTGTAGAGCCAATCTAGTGCCTATAAGGATTTCCCCAATGCTCCACTTTAGGCGATTCACTTAAGAATCATGTGGACTTGATCCTGTTTGCAGATAGTATAAAGGGCCATTATGTATTAATCAGAACAATAAGCAGACTGTTAGAATATACATCTAAGCATAAATTTAAACAGGAGCTTTGTAGAAGGTGTTTAGTTAGAATCCCAACTATAGAAGCAGCTGCCAGCCATATAACTCATTGTCACGAGTTTGTCACGAGGCCTACGACGATTGAGCCATCTAGGGTGGTGGAATTGTTCATTTGGTTGTTGTTGTTGTTGTTGTCGTATATCCGTCCCTTAATGTGGCTTGTGGTGTGGTTGCACCTTTGGTGTGGTTTAGCTCAGGTTAGGTTTACTTTCTCTCTCTCTCTCTCTCTCTCTCTCTCTAATTCCACTGCCCGTGCAATTCATCCTGCAGGTTCACGGGTGGCTGGTATCTTTTTCTTGTACTGGCTGTCTCTATCGGCCTCTCACCTGTCTTTTCACCTGCCGCACGTGCAAGGTTCCTCTTAGGCTTGAGGTATTCTCACCGTGACGTAGCGTGGCATGTTGGCCGCCATCGCTGAGGCACGTTTTCTCTTCACTCGAGCGGAAGATGTCTCTGGGAGCGCCTGCTCCGGTCCTGGTTCTTCACCTTATCGTCGAAGGTACAGTCGGTACTTTCGTTTCCTACAGTCGGCCTGTAGGAGGGAGACATCACTTCATCTCTTTCCGCATCTGCGCTGCTGTTCTCTCGACTGGACAGAGGGCAGAGAGAGTCATTTGACCCGCCACTTGGGTCACCCACGGGTAGCTGGTAAGCATCAGTTTCGTGGTTTGTTTGTTTTGGTTTTTTTGTTGTTAGCCGGCTAATTCTTCTCTTTTGCGCAATTTCCTTTTGTTTTCAAAATTATAAAAGAAATATTGTTTGAGACCACTTTTTCTGGTTAATTCAATCTTTAACCTGGCCATTCTAAATTATATCCAAAATTCTTCCTCCTTTTTATGCATCTGGTGATGCGGTAGTCGGTGGGGATGGGAGAGAACCTGGTGATTCAGGGTTGGTACTTGCTTGGTCTCGCTCGTCCGCCCCTGTCACATTCGCCGGACTCTTATTCTTCGGCCACCGTCTGTTTGTGTGAGCAAGGAGAACGAGTTTTATGTTCGCGAGCGTGCGTACGCATGATTAGTCGTTTGGATGCGTGGTTGGAGATTTGTGTTATTTTGAAATGTTGCCATAAAATGTGGGGATAATTGTGCCATTGAATTATTATTATTTGCAAATGTGATGGCAGATGTAAAGCCATAGTGCTCTATTAGTTCAGTTCCTAAGAAAGGAAAATGTTAAACGTGAGTGAAAGAAGGATGAAGATAATTCATATTTGTTTTATAGCCTGTTAATTTAATGCAGTCTCTTACCTGCTTCGTATGAGAAGACTTTAACGAACATCCCTGATTTGGTTGGTTTGCTGCGTTATGCTCAGGTCTGTGTTGAGCTGATGTTGTTGGTGTATTTAGTAGACCTTCCTCGCCCATCATGCGAGTGGCTGTTAGGGTTTGACAGCATGGGTCAGACTGTACTGACTGCGGGGTTCCAGTGCCCGTCTTTCTACTTTCCTCCCAGTTACCTTTTCCCCCCTCCGGAGACTTCACCCGGAGCACGTACTGCTTGGGAACGCGCGCTGGTTGGGACCGTGCACTGGTTGGTAACACGTACTGGTTGGGGCCACGCACTGGTGGGGACCACGCCCTGGTTGAGGCCACGTACTGGTGGGAAAGCCCGTGGACTCGGCTGGACGGTCCTGATCCCCGTCTAGGACCTCCAGCAACAACGCCCCGTCCCCTGAGACGCGCTCTCCACCGTCTGTTTGTGCGTGTCAAGGGTGTTGGCCTTGAACAACTCTCTTCAAGAACCGACCCGGTTTGGGGCACCTAGTGCGACAGGGTGTTCCCAGTGGACTTTGGAGAGGCAGGAGTGTGAGGGTACTGCATGACAGGGAAAGGATGGGTGCTGGAATTATTTATTTATGATTATGATTGTGTATGTCGTGTATTAAGATGCTTGATTGTGATTGTGCATGTTGTGCGTGTTGGAATGCTTGATTGTGATTGTGCATGGTGCGTGCGTTGAAATATTTATTTGTGATTGCGTGTGTTGATGTGAATAAATGGGGTGTTGTATCGTAATCTTTCTTGTGTGGTCTCCTGCGAGGCGTGTGAGGTCAGTCACTCCCTTCACTCCCACCTAAACCGATCCTGTCAGGGCAGACCTCCAGGGTCGGTCGTGACATTTGTGGGGCTCGTCCGGGATTGTGAAGGGCTCTGACTGTCTCGCTCGTTTCGCGGAGTACCTGTCCAGTTCTGTCTGTTTTGTATACGTTTAGTCAGTTTGTCGTGTTTGTTTGTGGGTGGTTGGCTGGGTGACTCTAGTGTGAGGGAGTCTTAGTGGCCTGAAGGAACATCCGGTGTGACCGGGGAGTCGAGGTGGGACCAGGGGAATCGACCGCGTCCAGACCTCCTTCCGCCGGGTACCTCACGCAGATACGGCCGTAAGTCTTGCCTTTCTGTAGCTACTCAGTCTGCCATTCCTGCTTTGTGGTTAGCCAGTTTTTTTTACCGGGTGGTTATTGAGTACAGGGGGTTGTATCGGACGTTAGTGTCACTTTTTTCCTCTCTCGGATTCCGTCTGCCAGTTTGTTTGTTTTTTTCCGGCCAGCCCCACCGCACTGTTGCTCGTGCTGTGGAGCGCGGTGTTGCCAGAGTGGGAGCAGCCGGACATAGTTTTTTTTTTTTTTTTTTTCGGTGAGCCCCACCGCACTGTTGCTCGTGCTGTGGAGCGCGGTGTTGCCAGAGTGGGAGCAGCCGGAACTTGTCCGCACACACGCACACACACACACACACACACACACATATACACACACCCCTAAAATATCTGTTTTTTTTCAAGTGGAATTGTCTTTCCCTGTATTTGAGAACCGTAGGATATTGTTGTCATGGCAACGTCCGGTGCTGGTGGTATGGCGACGCGTGCGTCAAAGAAGAAGGGTTTTCAAAATGTAGTCCCTACCATTAGTACCAGTACTTCGACTACAGTGACTTCCACTTATTCCAGTGCTGTAGCCGATAGTCCAGTGAGTACTTTCACTACTTCTTCGCTGGGGGATTTTCCTGCTGAGACCTCGACTGGCACTTCCGCTCGGAAGCGTCAGAGTATAGTGAAGCAACTATGGGCTTCTGTGGAGTCGCAGAAACCAAAGCCCTCTATTCTCCATGCTTCCCCTCGTAAGGAGTATGCCCCGGGGGACTTTCCTCATGGAAAGTCGAGACCCAAGGGACGGGTCAAACGGGTCACCCTCCCGTGTCGGGAGTGGTGAACCCCGCCCAGGACATCACCTCCGTCCTGATGTTTCTGGAGCGACAGCGACGGGAGGATGAAGCTCTACGTACGGAAGAGGCAGCTCTACGTAAGGAAGAGGCTTCCAGGCAGGAAGCTCTACGTAGGGAAGAGGCAGCTCTACGTAAGGAAGAGGCTTCCAGGCAGGAAGCCCTACGTAAGGAAGAGGCTTCCAGGCAGGAAGCCCTGCGGAGGAAGAGCTAGATAGGATGGAGGCTCTGCGCAGAGAGGAGACTGACAGACAGGAGATTCTGCGTAGGAAGAGGCTATGCTGCGCAGAGAGGAGGCTACCAGACAGGAAGCCTGCACGGAGAGGAGGCTGCCAGACAGGAGGCCCTCCGTCAGGAAGAGGCTACGCTCCGTCGGGAAGAGTTAGCTCTGCGTAGGGAAGAGATGGAACAACTTCTTTCGCGGGCTCCCGCATCTGTAAATCAGGGGGTTGATCGACAGGCAAGTGATAGAGTTAGAGGCCCAAAGTTAAAGCTTCCAGAGTTCAGACCTAGTGAGGACATTGATATGTTCTTAGAGCATTTTGACAAAGTTGCTAGTTCATACCAATTGTCTGAGGAACAAAAGGCCATGCACCTTTTTTCTGGATTATCTGGTACTGCAAGGGAGTGTGTGCTTACTCTAAATGAAGGCGCGTCTTAATGCAGACATGCAATTGGCTCTGCGAAGCGTTTTCCACCTTACTCCAGAACGTACAGGAGGAAGTTTAGGCCCCATGAAAAAGAACAACGATGAGACCTTCGTGCAGTTTGGAGATGGGCTGCGCAAAACGCTAGGGTACTGGCGTCAGTTGGCTAAGCTGGAGCTGGAGGATCTGATTCTCATCGAACAGCTGACCAACACCGGTCCCCAAGTTGAGGATCCGTATAGGCGAGACAGCACCTCAGGATTTCGCGGCTGCGATTAAAAACCGCTGAGGTGTTTGCTGAAGCTCGTAGAGCCTATGGGCACCGCCCAGATACGGACAGGAAGACCCCCACAGGATTTGGTGGCAATAAGGCGCCGGCGACTGCTAGGGGGTCGAACAAGGCAGGCAGTTCATCGGGACCTCAGCACCCCGACTGTGTTTTTCTTTGTGGTCGTCCCGGCCACTTTAGGAAAGATTGTCCTAAGCCGCCGGTAGTCATGGGGCTAGTTCTTTCCAGCGCCTCGTGCCTCGGCTAACGTGGGGTCCATCCAGCTTCTGGTGGTACGGAGTGCCCAGTGTTTCTATCTGTTGTTGGTCTTCCTTGGTCGATACCATCCGGATTCGGGAGCATCAACGCTCTTGTGGATAAGGATTTGGTTTCCCCTGAGCTCGCGGGGGGGCCCCGTTACGATGTGTGCGGGTTGGAGGCTGGTTTTACCTCCACCCGTCCTTCTGTACTCATTCCTATCTCCACCCCCTACTTCTGTGGCGAGGTATGGCCATCGCGGTGGAGCGACCTCTGTATCCCTTCTTATAGGGAATACTATCACCTTTGCGGACGGACGCAGTCAGTCCGTGTCTACGGATCTGCCCGACCCGGCGTGCCAAAGCTAAGAGGCAGAACAGGAATTGCGTCCCGTTCTGCAGCCGATCTCTGACAGGTTCTGGCCAGGGCCGATCCTGCTACCATGATCCGCCTTCAGGCCCGGGACTTGATGTCCAACGCCTGCGACAACTGGTGGGTCGTCCCGCTCAGCGGGCCCAACACACCAAGGTGAGCTTCAAGCTCCCCAAGGGGATCCTCTTTAGGTTTTCACTGAGGCAGATCGTGTGGCCAAGCAGCTTGTCGTTCCCCAAACTTGAGAGAATCTCGAGGGGTTTCCGGCCAGGATGTGTTATCTCGCTCAGAGGGACTTCTGAGAAAATAGCTTTTGAAAGTTTGACACTATCAGATAGACGGGATTATGAAGTTTTTATTTCCAAAATTTACCTTATAGGTAAAGACACATCTGCTCTGCCAGCCTCTGATACTTTTTTGCAGAACAACTGAGTGCTAAAGTAGTAATTAACCGTTAATCAACAGGTTTTGGCCGGACTCTTCTGGGCAAGCTCCCCAGAAATGAAAACTTTGGCCCGAAAAGTTAGTCAGCTGAAAAACACAG